>JAHWXV010209893.1:0-10343 GCA_024586415.1 Phrixothrix hirtus | reverse complement strand
GTGAATCTGTCACGCCCCCCCCCCCGCCTCCTCCAAGAATCTAGCGGGACACCAACATCGTCGTCGGGCGTAACCCCAGCCGAGCTTGTGACAAACTTTTAAGCGTCCTTGCTGAAAACAGATAAAGAGACATAAATCCTTGTATACTTTTCAATTAACGTTGCTTGCGTCCATTTGTTTGGTTATAACTTTGTTCTTAAATATAGTGAACGGGCAGCTCCTACTTGTAACAAGTAATGAGTTTTATACGAACCAACAGTTTAAATGGTACACATTTATATTAAAAAATTATGTACTGCACCTGTATTTATTTATATTTCGGTAAGATTATGTGCTATTTAAGGTAGTATATATAACAGGCAACATTTATTGTAAAAATTGATTATTTGGTAAAAATTAGTTAACGTAAATGACAAAAGTGCTGAGATCATTCACTTATAACCTCTTTTTGGTTCTCAGTGAAGTTAATACTAAGTTACCGTTCTGATACGCATTCGAGTTCATTCTACTAATATACATTTCCATAATTCTTATTAATTCTTCACAGACCTTGAACTAATCTTTGCCCTACCAGTTTCTGACTTTATGTTTTGTGAAAAGCAGTTAACTAAAATTAATAGCGTCCAAAATTATATCAAATATGACGTATATTATGATAGAAGGAACGCACGAATTCTCGCTAAGTTAATCCAGAGCAACCTCCTGCCTTGAAAGTTTTGTGGAGATAGAGGGGGGCCTAAAAACATTCTGACTTTGAGATGAACTTTGGTTTGTTTAGCTCCAATAACGACAGTTTAATTTGATTACGTCCCCATTAAAACGATAACGTGCCTCATCGAAGAACAAAATGTTGTGAAGTATCTCATAGGAAAAATTTAACATTTGAGCATCAGTGTTTTTAATTTTTGTAACAACTGTATTTTATAGGCTAGCTAGGGTAAATATTTATAAAGGTTGCGTTACAACGACGATTTGGTCACATTTAACACACTGAATCGCTTGCATTTTAAGTGTTGGAAATTTTCTCCAACAGAAGTTTAAAAACGTTCCACGTTGATTTCAATTCGTGATGATCTTAGTCGGCCCCCTTTACAAGAGAGTTATCCCTACAGTCAGAAATGAATTTGGATGAAACTTTGCGCACATATCAAGTATTTCTTTTTGTATTTGTAGGAAAATCAATTTAAAAGGTGAAAACGGTACTCAAAGTTACAAAGAAAATTCGCTTTCCTTTATTATTTCGAAAAGCAAATCCAGATGGAGAAAAATTTCAATTAAGCCTACCTCTAGTCGCGGACCTTCGGGGTTAAATCTAAACTGTAGGACAAAATTTGGGGTAACATTTGCAATAAGGCCGTGGGCAGCATATTCTTCAATCAATGGGGACTACTTTGAAGGATGCCACCAGCCCGATGACGCAGAATAATACCAACGGGGAAATATGAAGGAAGGTCGGATAGTTTTGGGACAGTCCTCGTATAGTATATAAACGAAATCATTTACATTTAAATTTAGATACAGAACTTCCAGGCTACAACTCGCGTTGCCTTTTGAAGCTGTGAATTCTTTTTCGAATAATCTAGAACTACCTTCGACAGCCTCCCATACCAGTGAAGTAGTTCTATTCGTTAACGGTTTTTCACAATTATTAAAACACAGTGTAAATAAGTTTTTGCGGTGTACTGCATATGTTAATGTCTACACTTTAAATGAGTTTTCTATCGTAAAGCATACCACGAAATTAAATTACATGACTTACTGAAAGATAGAATTGATGGAGCAACAGACGATGCTGAATTAAATGTTGAACATGAGATTGGTTTAGAATTCGACCATACAATTAAAGATACGTTAACAAGGCATGTCGAAGATGATGACCAATTTAGAAGAAAGTCAAAATCCGGTACTTATGCCCAATCAGAAGAAATGAAATAGATGCGCTTTAAGAACCATCCTACTCATATTGCGAGACAAAGTATATCGATATCACGTAAAGGATGTTTCAGAATGCTTTTTTTATTGGTTTTGACCGTTTCGCCAAACACAAATAGATACGGGAGAAGAGTGGCGTCAAACACTTGGCGGACTTGTTTGGTTTAGTAGCTATGGATCATTTCATGAAACCACAATGCGCATTTTGTGTACGCGCGTTTTATAAAAGCAACGAATTTTACACTGTCGTTCGACGTCTTTATAGGACACATTTTAATTTAACGAGAAATGTACCAAGTGCCAAATTTAAAGAGATAAATCAACTGGGCACAAAAGCACATCAAGAACGGAGATGAATGTCAACCGCGTTCGCAAGTATATTATGGACGATCAACAAACGTCACTAGGATTGCGTGTAGCTTCTCTTAATTTGAACAAATCCACGGTTCATTGCATTATTTGCAAACATTTACATTTGCACCCCTACAAAATTGTTGTGCAAGAGACGCAGCCCGATGATCCTACAAAACGAACCGAATTCTGCAGAACAATAAAAAATCGTTTTAGGAGCTTCAATTACATATGATTCTCCGATGGGTCAAATTTTCACATCAACTGCCACGTGAACAAACAAAATTGTAGATATTGGACTTTCGATAATAAGCTGGAACTGCATCAGAAACAATTACACACATCTAAGGTTGTCGTTTGGGTTGCCATATCAAGTCAAGGAATTATCGAACCATACTTTTTTGAGGATAACCGTAGTCGCATTCAGGCCGTTAATTCCGATTAATATTGCCATATGATCCAAACTTTTTTAGCTCTAGAAACACAAAAACAAATTGATTACAACCACAACACATTTTTTCAGCAAGATGGAACCACTTCTCACGTCACAAATGACTCGTCTCGTTAGCTGCTCTTCACGATTTATTCCCTGAAAGAGTAATTAGTCGCCGAGGAGAGAAACTGGTCACTGAGGAATCCAGATTTGACGCCTGCTTATTTTTTCTTATGGGGCTACTTAAAAAGTAAAGTTTTCAACCCATTACCATTCAACTTAAATGTTTTAAAGCAAAAAATTACAGTCACAATCAACGCTATTCCAAGAGCGATGCTCGAGCGAGTGATTGAAAATTTTACCTACAGGCTAAATGAGTGTGAAGAAGGGGTTGGTGTCTACTTTCCACTGGTTGTTGTGTTTATAAAAAAAATTCAAAAACTGCTCTTTAATTTAGCAGTAATCAAAACTAGTTTCAACTAATTTTGGTGTATTATTTTTAAGAATCAAAACCAAAAAACATTCAGAGACACCCTTTGGAAGAGGATCAACAAGAAACGATTGCATTTAGAATCCGATGGTAGCAAATTTAGACGAGTAATAAATGAGATCCAGATATATCAATGGCAAAAGCAGCTAAAAGAAGCTAGTAATAAATACGACAAATTAAAGGTAATTAGTCAATACGTTTGGATTAAGCTTAGCGATGCAATGGAATGATGATCATAGGTCATTAATTCAATTTGCAACAATATGCACTAGCAGCCAAAGAGTTAATAGACTTATCGGAGTTTAACTCTTCCAAACGTTGGGTGCTTCTATTTAAGCAAAGATTTAGCGGTGTCATGAAAATTAACTAAATTTACTACATAAGCAGCAAAAAGGGAAGCTGCAACTTTATAACAAATATGTGAGTACAAAATGTATTTAGAGCTTCGTTCAGGTCGAAATGTGATAAAGGTTCAAAGATGATTGTCGCTATTATTTAACCAGTATCTGTCACAACACATTGCTATACCACCCAAGCTGGAGTAACTGCTTGTGGTGAATTACTATCACCTTTATTTTTAATGTTAAAAGAAGCTATACGGAATTTAGGGCAAAGAGTGCAACGATCATTTTTTCAAAGAAAAACATGTGAATGCTTCGGTATACAAAAGTGGGAAGTTAATAACTGAACAGGTTTCAAAACATGTATTTACCTAAAGTTTCTATAAAACCTTTTACTGCTGGATTCATTGTTTGGTTAATGCCCTCTACTGTAGTAACTCTTATTCCTGAAAATAAGGCAATGTAATTATTAACCATAGTTTACCTAAACCAATTGTGTTTATGGATTTCGGTTTTAGAAAAATTATGTTTGAACATTATTTGACTTAATTTGGGTATTAAATAATGACATAAATTTTCATTTAAGAAATAATATTATAAAACTACAATAATTAACAGGCAATCAGGTATCATCACCGCGTTTCAAAGGTACATTTGAATATTCTTCGTATAAAAACGGATATATGAATCAACGACCAGCTTATTTTATCGATCCTGTAGAATATTCCGTTTTTAAAACCATCATGTGCTGTATGTGGTGCAGCTGCTGTCATAAGCTATACGTATGTGGTATAAAAATTTCCTTGCTTAAAAAAATACGTTGAAATGTATTATAACTATGAAGATCATCAGCTGTAGTCTGTGAATTTCCAGATATCGTGGAAACCCATGTTACTATTTATTATCTGCCTACCTGTATATGTATTCATATTTATAATGCAATATAAAGGGGGTTGTACACATTACCTACTTTATAAATGAATTTATCACTTCCTCGTACATTTTTAATTGTACAAGTACTAACTTTATTTTTTAAATAGTTCTATTAAATATTTGAGAACTTTAAAACGCACACTAATTATTTAATGTAATTTTAAAACATTTTAAATCATCTTTATGAAGCATTTATCTCTTTAATCTTATTTATAAATTAATTTAATGTGTTACTCTTTTAAGGATTTTATAGATCAATGTATATTATTGGCAGTATGTTGTAATAATTGTAGAAAACCGCTGCTTCAATAGTACAATTTTCGCTCAACGTGCCTAAATTCCTTAAATTCAACGTGGGTTCTTTTTTAGTATGGGAATCTGTTGAAGGTACCTTTAGATTATTGGAAAAAGAACTCGCAGCTTTAAGAGCCAATGCAAGTTGCAGGCTGCAACTGCTGTATCTAAATTTAAATGTAAATGATTTCGTCTAAATACTATTTACTCAAATCAATTTGTAACCTCATGTTGAGGGTGGATTTCAGCCGGCGAAAAATAAAAATACAATATCCTACGTAAGATGCCAGCAAATTATTACAAAATGGTATTGCACCATTTAATTTATAACAGATATAAGAATTTTGTAAATAAATGTATATTGTCTTTGTCTTCATTCTTAAATTTACAATTTCGAGCAAAAATATTTAAAATAATAAATTTATCGCAGTTTACGGAAATAGTACTAAAGTTTTGATTGGTTGAAAGATGCATCTCGTATTGAAAATAATACCCTAAATTTTGTCCTACATTTTAGATAAAACCTCCTGAAAGTTGGATTCATAAATGTATACACCAATCGTAAGCTCTTTAACAAAGGGTAGTATTAATTGAAGTTTTTCTGTATGTGCTCTGATTTTTGAAATAATAAAGGAAAACCGAATTTTCATCCCAAAGTTGAAGATCGTTTTGAGCATCAAACTGACTTTTTCTGCATATAAAAAAGGATGTAGGTACATTATTTTTGCATGTTTTATATGTGTGCAAAATTCATTCAAATCGATTTCTGACAGCGGGGATACTTTGATACTTTCCTTGTAAGTTTGATCGAATGTCGAGAAGATTGCATTTAATTTCGTCCATTTTCCTGATAAGGTAATCAACATCAACTTTATTTATGTTGTGCAAATTGTAAGAAACCATTACATGCTCTATTTCTTGATAGTAATTACAACATAATATAAAAATAATAAAGAATTATTTAAAACACCTATTTCACTTTAAATTTTTTAATCAACCTTCGAATATTAGATGACACATTCAATATAATAATATCAAAATAACAAAATTTACAATTTTTGCAATAGCTTGAACGAATTTTCTGTAATTCCCAATTCTCACATGAACATACTATTTTATAACCACTATATCTTTTTGAAATGACTTTTACTACCTTTTAAAGTTATATAATTGATGTGTAAATTTGTAAATATGTTCCTGAAAATTACAACTGTCAAAATATATTCAATAATACCTCAGGAAGTTGCGTGTTACACATTACATAGCTAAATCCATAAAAACCACATTTTTAAATTATGTAATGAACGTTGTAGAAACTTTCATGATTTATGATTTAAAATTTTTTATCGAGTATTGATTTATGAGTTTGATCTAAATCATCAATCATAATGTTTTTTCAATTAAATGATTTGATGAAAAAATCGAATTATTAATAATTTGACTTTGTTAAAAATAAATTAATTTTATATGGAACAAAATAATAATCAAAACAAGTTAACAAATAAAGGCAGTCTTATTAAACAGTAACCATAATAATCATTAATAGGATTCAAAGCCATGAACATGTCAAAGAAACAACATTAGGTTGCTTTCATAAAATTTTCTATACATAACCTAGAAGAAAAAAGAAATAGTCCTATTATAAATCTACTAAAACGTTACGGTTATATTAAGGAATGTCAATTTTAATATTTAATGAAAACCGTAAAGGTTAGTTAAGCTACATAAACCAAAAAGTAATTTACTCTGAAATATTTATTACCTTGTTTTACCAATATTAATTTTCATAACTTAAAACTTAGGATTTTAAGATAACATTAAACAAAAATGAAATAACTTTAAATACAAATATTTTTTGTTATAAATTGAATATTTAGCATATCTCTAAAATAATTGTTTATAAATAAAGGTTTCTTTCATTTTTATCAAAGACAACCGCCAGGTGTTGTTCCAAAAGCATTTATGTTCCAAAATAGAACTTCGGGATATATCCTTTAAAGGTAATATAGTTACATAGGGGTTTTTTTGCTTTTAGACGGATACGATAAATTTAGATCTTTGTGTGTAATAAATTGAATGTATTTTATTCTGTGTACTATTTTTAAATTATTTTGATAATCATAGACACACGCCGTTTTTTTTTATCTGTTTTTGGTTACGTTCCGATTGTTAATTTGACTTAGGATTTCGTTTCCGTTTTGATTAGTGTATTTTTGGTTTTGTTTACATTTTTAGTTTTCGTCACAATTATACTTCCTTATTTATGTAAAAACGCCTACCATTTAATTTCATTTCCGTTTTGGTTAGTGTATTTTTGGTTACGTTTTTAGTTTTCGTCACAATTATACTTCCTTATTTATGTAAAAACACCTACCATTTAATTTCTTCATTATACAATAGTATAGCGAAGTCATTAGAATGGGTCAAAATTTCCTACCCACCGATTTCAACGAATCTTCACATTTTGGAGCCTTTCCAATCTGCCTGTCGCCATCTTTTCATGCACGCTAATTCAAAAACTACTTGACAAATGTCATTCAAATTTGCAGAGTATAAACTAGAAGATGTTCTCACGAGTTGAAATTTGTTAATGATCAGAACAAAAGGAATAACCTTTCTATGAATTTATTTTACAATACGTCGCGTAGGATTTTTAAAAAAATAACCACGATCTTTCATTCATGATCACTTTAAAACTACTGAACCGATTGCTTGTAGATTTAAAAGTTACAAACTAGGTGCGCGTGAAATAATGCATTTAAATATATATTTTTCTTGCGAAGTTGCGAGGGTCGTCAGGAAACCAGTACCCGTTTGATAATTAAAAAATAATTATTAAATATTAAAAAAATAAACGTTTTATTTGTAAAGTACATAGTCGTCCGTAAGTACAGATTTAAGCTTCGTCATAACGCGTGACGAGTTTTTGTATCCCAGGTTCATCGTCTTCCGCTGCCAGTTCAATAACATTAGTAGTCATCCCTTATTTCAGTTCCCGATCACTTTGAAATTTAATTCCTGCCAAAAAGTTTTGTAGAGATGAAAATCTGAACGAGCCAGATCCGGACTATGAGGAGGATGGTTGAAAGTTTCGCACTTGACTTGTTGGATAGGTTGTGTTTTCCTAGCCGCATGAAGCCTGGAATTGTCGTATAGGAGGATGACGACTCATCAATAATATTGTCACCTTCAATTCTCGGTGAATATCACATGGTCCCACATTCCTTGGATTGAAATTGAAAGATCTAATTACAACCCTAACTTCACAAGTAACGACGGTATCTATTTCCTTGAACATTATAAATACTCACGAGGGAAACACAGTCAATGTCAGTGTCTGTCACCGAACTTCGCACACAGGCAGCAGATATAGAATTGAAAGCGTTAGCTTCCTGCCGGCCCTCGTATTTTCCAATATGACCTATTTTTAAAAACATGACGGGTATAGTTTTGTCAAAAATATTATAAAAAAGGATTGTTGTCTAATTTGGAGAACACAAACTAAGGGATCTTTCCTTAAGCTGAAGTGTTTGGTGGTGATCGGTAAAAGGAGTTGTATGAAGTGACGAACAAAAGTTTTCTAGGTTACATATTTTTGATTAAACTATATTAAAGGACGTATTCAAGTGTATTCAGCGGTATTAGCGTAATTTTCAATTTGATGGATATAAAAAACCTGTGTAACTATAAAAAAATTGCAAAGTGAGCACGTGCAACAAAAAAGTCCTTGGTTTTTTATCAACAATCCGTTTGTGAATATGATAATGGATGTTTAGTGATACCGTAAATCCTTACGACTTCCAAATTTGGTAGGCATAAATTAAACAATATTTTATTCAGGAAAAATCATTGTGACCGATATGGGGAAGTTATTAGAAACAAGTAAGCTTAAGCTCCCAATTTTTTAACGTGAGTTGTAATAAAAAGCCATTACAAATCTTTTTAGGTACAATTGATTTAAGTTCATTAAAATAATTTAGTTTTAGATTTCTCGATTTTCGATTTACAGTTTTAGTTGTGATTTTTGTACTCTAGTCTTACAATTAATCTGAGATTTATGCATAGATGTCTTCTCCCAAGCAAATTAAACTAAACGTTATAATAGATTTTATTATATTTTATACAACAAATATCCTCCAGATTTCATAGATTACAAAGATATTTAGAATTAAAAAGACCATGAATTCTTATTACCTAGACAGGTATTTTGGCATGATATACACTTAATTTAAATGTATTTTAAAAGTCAGTTTATATACTGACGTATATAAGAAGCATTTCACCTATTATCTCCACACCACTTAATATTATAGTATCTTAAGAAAGTTACTTAAAATCAGAAAAATATTCGAAATCCGGATTTTCATCGACTTGTATTTTTATTTTTTTTATAACGTAATGAAATCTGGGCAACTGTCATCTAACTTTACTAGTTATTACAACAGAAATAAGTTTAAGAAACTAATTTTTATATTTTCGCAATTTGAGTTATTTCGCGATGTGGCCTTCTCTGTTTTCAATAGCACCCTTATACACTTCTTATTCTAGTCATTCCCACAAATAAAAGACCAACGGACTTGGATGGCCAAAACATTAAAAGGTTATTACAACCATCTAGTGTCAAACAATTTTGGTTTAACCAATTGCGTACAATAATGGCATATAAATTAACTGGCCATCCAATTGAAGGTTGAAATAGTTTTTAAAACGCGCAAACAGTTTAAGGTTTCCTAAAAATGCGCATTAAAAAAGTTGAAATCCGTTTGCGCATTTCAATCGTGATTGAAAAGGAATGGGCCAATAATTTAATCGTTTAAAGTATCTTATACAGTTTATTGTAAAATAGGGGTAATCTAATGGCCATGATCTATAACCGCAAGAAATATTCTTTTGAAAAACTCTATTATATAGAAAGTTGCATTGAGCCCACAAAGAGTATTCTGAATGATTACCTGCGCCACCATCTTGAAACTGAAAACTACGGTTTAAAATATTCCTAAACTTTTATTTACAAAATTTTCACTTGTGATGCAATTATTCTAACTCCAAGTCTTGAATTTACATACGAGGTACGTTCACAAACTAAGCTCCGTTTGTAGTCAATGCAGTTGCGCGTATGCTCGATACTTACTTTAGTTACATTAGTTACATTAGTTGAGTGCTGATTACGCTTCGTGGTGTTTGTGTGAAGAGGCGAGGTTCATTGAAAATTCCACCACTTGCGAGATTAGGTCTGTAGTTCGTTTCCTCAATGCGAAGAACATTAAACCAGTTCACATTAATCAACATATCTGTTCAATATACGGAAAAATGCGATGAGTAATTCAATGGTAAAGAAATGGATTAGATACTTCAATGAAGGATGTGATAATGTACACAATGACGAACGAAGTGGACGTTCATCTTTAATTAATGATGAACTAGTTCGTGCAGTTGAAGAAAAAGTTAAAACAAATCGTAGGTTTACAATTTTTGCTTTCTGATGGAATTTCCCGAAATTTCAAGATCATTTCTTCATGAAATTGTTCATGAAAACCTGTATTTTCGGAAACTTTGTGCTTGTTGGGTG
>JAHWXV010209863.1:0-10581 GCA_024586415.1 Phrixothrix hirtus | reverse complement strand
GTGTGTGTGTGTGTGTGTGTGTGTGTGTGTGTGTGTGTGTGTGTGTGTGTGTGTGTGTGTGTATGTGTGTATATGTGTGTGTGTGTGTGTGTGTGTGTGTGTGTGTGAACAAAATAACTCGAAAACTAAAAGTTGTAAATCAACGAAATTTTATATCTGAATTTATATCCATCCTGACGCACTGCTGCAACAATTTCACTAAAATCCAATAACCAGAAGTGTCACTTTACTCTTGTCATTTTTTGGTTTTTCACGATTTTCTCAAAATCGGCTCTAACGATTTTTTTAAAACTTATTTCATTTCTTAGCCATACAATAGTAACTTGGATGGGTGACCGTTACAATTAATGTTTCCAAAATAAACGTAGGCAATAATCTAATCATTTGTGGATACTATTAGCATATCTACGTGTGTAAGAGAAAGTCGTGTGTTGTTTTACACCAGATTTTTGGTATATTAAATTCTTTGGAAATTTTACTTGAACTTAAAGTATTATTTATGAAGGAAAGTACACAATTTGGTATAAAAATATTAGCAAAGCTATGAAAGTTTTTATTAAAGTAAAAATTAAATTGAAAGTTGAAAAATGTATTACTAGATGATAAAGTGCATTGTGGAGGTTAAATCAAAAATAACTGCGAGCTATTATTAAAAGCTTCCTATGAAGAGGTATTTGTACAGCTAAATTGAAGCGTGAGTTATTGATTTATTGCTATAATATACGAGTATTTCACAAATATTAACATTAATGTAGATATGCAACCTGTTATGGTTTCTATATGTCAAAAGTAAAGAATAATCACATCTTCTAATTGGACTTCAGGTGTCTTCCTTTTCTTCATTAAAATAAAGTTCAGGCATCTTTATTTCCCTAGTTAATAAATCTAACGGTCCCTCTTTTATTATTAATCATTGTAAATAACTAAGTCATGTAACCACTAGTTTAATTTAATACAAATAACTCTTTAAGCATTTATTTTAATTCCGTAAATTATGAGACCAAGTATTTTGTAGGTTTAATCGTGTTTCACTTAATTTAGATTTGTTTGAGTGCTTTAATTTATTAAGCAAGAATGCAGCTTACTGCCGTTTGTATTTTGTACTGAATTTATGTATATCTTTCTCCAAATTTATGGCTAAATTTGTATTAACTACTGTGTTCATTCTCCCACTTTCTATCATGTAATATAATAAATTAAGAGTTCAAAATTATTTTCTTTATTTGGGATTTATAACTAATGACTTTGGCCTAAATCATAAAATTATTTAATTTCTTATAGGACTTGAAAACCTGATTTAGCAAAGTAATTAAAAGAATACCTGTTAGTGCAAAAAGTATCTCATGGCCTATCCTAATGAAAAAGGATGTAAAGGAATTTTCTGCAGAAACGTATGTGTGCCTGATATTTAACTAATTACATAGTTTTTATGGTACACCTTAAGATTACATACCGTGTAGAGAATCATTCAGTAAAAGCATGCCTACAATTTAATTAATTAGGTGTTAAATCTGATCAATCTTTCCGTGATAAAAATCAGAAACAAGATCGATTGCAGCAGATGAGGATACCTGAAATTTATTAATTATTAGACGAAACAAGTTACTTACTATGCACAAACGTAAAACAATTAATGTTTGAATCTAAATCTAAAATTTGACTTCATATTATAATTTAGACATTTCATGTTACCTTGAGAATTCACATATGTTTATATGTAAATCATACTTCCCTATTAACTAAGACGTTAAGTAAATAAAACGGTTTTTGCAAATCTATGTAAATACAAACAGGTTTTCTGTGAAATTTATTTAAGTTTGTCAATGGACTAACCAACCATCTAGCATATGTTTATACTTATCCTATGTTTTTTATACTATTTTAAATATCGCAAATCTGACATTTTGTTTATATTATTTATGTAGTAAGCTAACCCGCAAATTTGTTGATTAATAAGGGCAAAGTAAATTAAGTACGACCGTTATTTTACCATGTAAGGCATATACATATGTTTTTCTTATTTGTTCATTATCGTTAACAAGCGTACAATATGCAAATATAATGAATAAAAATCTAGGTTATTACCCTCTTATCTTCAGTTAAAACAAACTAAAATAGTCACATAATAACTATCAGCTGAACTGTAACCTGCCTCAATTAATTTCTTTCACGCATGTAATGTCATAATTGTGAAGGTTAGGAAAGTCAAGTTCCAATTTTTAAATCTACTACAATTACAAAGGTGCCGAAATTAAGTTATAAATTGAGCTTTCTAGAACACTTTAATGCTTTGCTTAAGGACATTATTCACTAGTATTTTGTTTTCTCTCATTCTACTTAAATGCTAAGTACCTATCTTAGAACAAAATATAACAACTGCAATGTGTAAAAATATACAATATTTGAAACACGTGCATGCAGTATCTAAACAAATCCATATTTCTCAAAATTTTAATTTAATTTATAAAAAAATTTTGATAAATTGTCACCAATTTTCATAACTACCTAGTATCCTACATTTAACTACGATTCATATTTGAATCCATACATGCTTTCTTATATGTAAAATTATGTCTTATGCACCAAAAGTATCACTATTTCTTTGTAATGCAGTAATCTAATCAACTGTTTCAATATTCACGATTAAAAAATTGAAAAAATTTTAAAAGTTACTTATATGCCCTATTCACGCAATCAAAATTAATGTTAATTATAATAGCACAACATAATAAAAATTTATTCAGAAATACGTTAAAATAAATTTTTATTAGAAGCAAAATAAGAAAACCTTGTAAATAAATATCTTTATAAACTAGATAGACACTTGTTTCGTGATTATTTCAAAAGACACGATATTTAAAATTTATCTAAAACGCCTCTTTGATAGACAACTTAGAAATTACGAAACTTTTGCAAATCATAAAGCCTCCGAATTTGAAAAATAGCACGTTTGGCTAAATTGCCAGTTCACCAAAATAACGAACTTTGTTATTTAAAAGTGATTCGTTAAATTCACACGACATCTGCAGTTATTGGTCAGTTTAATATAACTGGAAAGGTAATGTGGATAAAAACTCGAAACAAGATTTTTTTCACGAAAAGTGCGCGCTATTAACGTGTGTCAATAAGCCCAAAGCTAAGTTCTACGTCTGTTTTGGTTGCCGGTAAATTAAAGGCAGCGATAAGTTCCATCATTCTGAACCCATCTTTCAGGAATAATTAGAACAAGAACTTCAATCCTGTCGTTGGAAAACTTAGCGTGATAGTAACAACGCTAAAATAAAGAATCATCTTCATCAACAAAAAGAAGATAACCGCGGTCAGTAAATTCAGAATTATTACGCGAGAAATGAAACTAAAGACCATTTTATGAAACGAACATTTAATAAATGAAATTCGGAGCATTACATTTATTTTGTTAATTAATTAAGCTAATTGTTTTGATTTAAACTTCAGTAAATGTCTTTACACCAATTATTTCATAGATTATTAAAATAATATAATTCATAAGTAAGTTAAGTAACAGTTGATTCCAATAATCCTTTTAGAAAACCAGGTATAACGGTACCGTTTCTTTGTAAAATAACTATACTAGTTGTGACAACATAGATTGTTTACATTTAGGTTTAGTTAAAATAATATTACGTAAACGATATTATTTTAACTTTGTGATCCTTATGATCCTTATATGTATCACATTATAGATAAAATTTTATGTCTGAAATATATATTTTGGTTATACGAAATAAACAATTTTAGAAGGTTTAATTTGTTGTGTTATTTGGTTATACTTGAACAGAGTAATATTTTATGTTAGTTAAAGACTAAATAAGTCAGATAGTAGATTTAAAGCTGCCAGAACAAAACTAAAATTGAGTTCGTCTGCAAGTAAGGTTCACTCGACCATAATAAATTCAATATAAATCACGTTAATTATTAATTAACGGCCAGCGGAAGAACAGCCCCTTTCTCAACATATTTAATATTTATTATCAAAAAGTTATAGACTTTAATAAATCCCTCACACACTTTACGAAGGCTTTCGGCTCATTCAGTTCATTTATTGATTTGTCTGTCCCCTTTTAAGATTACCCTATCATGTGGTAGATCATTCGAATAAACCCTTTGCTTTAAGGCACTCTAAAAGAAAAATTCTAATGTTGTAATGTCAGGTAACATAGCAGGATAATCGGTTGGACCAAACCTACACATCCATTTTTCAACAAAATGATAACCTAAATATTGTCTCACCAAATCTGAGGAATGAGCAGGACGGCCATGCTATTGCCAAAATAGGTTATAACGTAATTTTGACTATAAAGTATTAGAAATGCTAAAACAAATGCTTGCAAAATGTACAAATAAACGTGCTGATTTAAACATTTTGTATAAAATATGGACTAATGATCCAATCAAATGATCTTCCACGTCATATATTTCATTCTTTATAACGTTGGCTTTTTCTTTTTACAGAGTTAGGGTTGTTGAAAGCCCAGTGACCACTATTTTGGGAAGATATGATTTCCTCATAGTACTCTCAAGAAATTACAAATATTTAACGAAATACATGCTAACGTCCTTTGATTAATTTATTTCTCACTTTTGAATCTGTAGACGAAAGCACAGTATTCAAAATTACTATTGAAATATATAGTAAAGCTGTTGGTGTCGATGAAATCAATATTGACACCATTTACTTATGTACGCCATTTATACTAACATTTATTACTCATATTGTTAATTTCTGTTTAAACAATCACGTTTTTTCCGATATTTGGAAGAAAGCAATAGTGGTTCCCATATGCAAAATATCTAAGGCTGGGACTCTCCAAGACATTAGACCAATCAGTATTCTACCTTCATTTTCAAAAATTCTTGAACGTGTATTAGAAAAACAAATTATATGCCATATACAAAGAAAAACAAATTAATGTCTACAATGCAGTCTGGCTTTCAATCTGGTCATAGTTGTGCAACTGTATTATTAAACATAACTGATATTATTTTACGTGCTAGTGATACAAGTCTCGTTTCCTGTCTAATTCTACTGGAGCTCACCAAAGCATTTAATAGTTTAAGTCATGCCATGCTTCCATCTATTCTTCATTACCTTGGTTTTACTCATGATGCTGTTCGCCTTATATCAAGTTTTCTATCAAATCGTTCTCAATGTATCAAATACATAAACAACATATCATCGTTTCAAACAATTAAATTTGGTGTTCCCCAGGGTTCTACTCTGGGACCACTACTGTTTGTTTTATATACTTTTGTAATCCAGAAGCTTTTTACTTCAGTTCATCACATTTACGATGACGACATCCAACTGTATTTATCATTTGAACCTAATGAGATCAAGTAAGCAATGGCAGCTACTAATTTCGATTTATTCTGTTTATCTGATTACCTAAATCATCTCTGACTCAAAATCAACCCGAAAAAATCAGCTTCTATCATATTTTAAAGCCGCTGATAAAAACCTAATTAAAAATCAAATACCGCTGGTAATCGATAGGGAGCCCTTATCTACTATAGAAAATATTAAAAACCTGGGAGTTTATTTTGATAGTGATTTGAAATTTACTGGCCATGGGTCGAAATATTTGCAGAAAGCATATTGGAATATAAGAATTTTATATCAAAATAGACATTCCTTAAGCACTAAAGTGAAAGTGACTTTATGTAAAACACTCATTTTATCTCACGTTGACCATTGCGATGTAGTTTATGGCTCTCATCTGAGCGCCTTTGGTAAAGGTAGAATCCAAAATTTGCAAAACTCTTGTTTGGGTCTAATTTTTGAAATGGGCAAATATGAACGGATCTCATATAAACTATCAGAAGCTGGTTGGTTTAATATGCTAAAGAGGCACTATCTACATCTACATAAGCTGTTTGCTTATTTCACAAAATTATAATTAAAAGAACTCCTCCGTATTTGTTTAATAAGATAAGATTTCGAACTGACGTTCGCAATCTTTACACATAGTACATTATCTTTCAGCAGAACAGTTTGATCTTGCCCTATGATCTTGTCCTATAGAAAAGAAAAAACAAGTTCATATTATCTTTAATTATATTTTTATCTTTTTGCGCCATAAATGTCAAAAATTATTAATTTCATTAATTATTAGGGTTAAGTGGAAGAACAGCTTTATTGTTTTTTAAAGCTGAACTTTATCCTTTTATATTATTCAAATAGTATCTTACTATATTACTATTTTGAACTGTGATTTTTTTCTTTTGAATTCTAATGTAGGTACTTTTTGAGTTGTAAATAAAGACCAATATTATTATTATTATTATTATTATTATTATTATTATTATTATTGAGTGGTAGGAGGCAGGTATGTGGTGGGCAACTGTGCAAGTCCCCCACTATAACCGCTGCCACTTTCAACGTTATTACGCCGTTGTGAGCTGAGTTGCAGGAACGCAAACATGACTGCTACAATTGACTCTCCCGCCAAGTTTTATTAGCGCAGTGTATTTCGGTTTCTTCAAGCAGAAAGGAATATTGCAGCTGAAATGCATAGATTTACGGTGAAAACTTTATAAATGATTTTGTTGTGCGTGAATGTGGTGTAAATAGTTTTATTTATTAAAGTCGAAGCTCCCCTTAGTTAAATTATAGCATTTAACAACTATTATTTTACTGTCAAATAATGGCAGAACCATCTATTGTTTATATTGGAAGATATTTCGATATAAATAAAATAAAGAAAAGATTCCTCGTAAAAATGGCATGAATTTTAAAAATTAAATTGGCACAAGTGAAAAGCCATGAAACTGTAATATGAACAATTCTAAGGCTTCTCACCAAAAGAATTTTACACAGCAGCAGCAGACCAATGGTTTCGCCTTAGTGAAGCTTATCAGTGCTCGGTAGCTGCACACGTTAGTTGAAAATGCAAAATGCAAAATGCAAATGCAAAATTTTTAAAATTAGTGCTATCTTTAGGAAGAATCTTTTCTTTATTTTATTTATATTAAAATACCTCCTAGTATAAACAATGGACGGTTCTGCCATTATTTATCATCGACACCCAAACAGGTTTATGTGTTTAAAAAGAAGTTTTGCATTTTTAACCAGCGCATAATGGGGCAGAATAACGAAAAATGTTATCTAAAATCGTAGATGCTAGAATTTGGGACCATATTTAAGAAACAGTAATATTTAGGCGAATTTATAAATAAGAGACATATGTAATTGTAAAACTAATTTATTTTCGGTGTAAAAATGTAATACGTAAGTTTTATTAATTTTGCTGTTGGTTTCTATCTAGATTTTCATTATAAGTTGTTGAAACCGCTAATAATAAATTACTTGCTGCTTTCGGTAGACATCTTATTTGTCTTTGTAACATTCTTTTATACGCAGTAATAACTGGATCTGAAGATATAAAAAACAAATGGAATACATCTTCTAATGTTCGAGAAAATGATTCTCGGATATCTTTACGTCCTTCTTCCGTGCCTCCTGGACCTCCTCTGACAATTGACCTATTGGAAACAAAGCAGCAGCGACAATTTCTGACCCGTGTAGCAATATTTTATGTATTGATGTCGGCATGAAGTAGCAAGGATATAATGAAACATAATATTTGGCTGTTTCCTCACAGTAATTTCGACATTTTTCGATATTTATTTTGTGCCCACCTGAAATAACTACCATTATAATGTGAAATTTCTTTATCAACTTTTTGTCAATGCCTGTAATTTCAGCAGGTAAATCGGCATTAGAAAAGAATCTCCTGGCCGTGTTGTCATCATTTATGCTACAATATCCTGGCCTAGGTCTGTCAACTAAAAGTCCCATCCTAGTACGGCATAACTTCTGTATTTGCTGCTTGTTGTTAGCAACTATTTTTTTTCAGTAGCACTGCGCGCTTGCCATTTTTGTAGTGGCAATTTATAAGCTATATGAAACAAACATTCAAACGCTCTAATCCATGCATGAAGAATGGACAAACCGAATTCCAAATATTTTTTAAGTTTCTTTCGTTTTGATACTACATTGATATTATTAAATTGCTTTGACGTAGCTCCCCACAGGTAACATTGTTGAGACTAAGTTGTTTCCGTCAGAGCATTACAAATTTTACCATCTACCATAGTCAAAATTAAACTATTTTCAATTGTTACATTTTTACCAGAAATGTTTATAGTAGTTTTACTTAAAGAGTTTATTTGAGCCTCTATATATTAATTTTCTGCCTCTGAAACTACAGCGGTTTCTTTAATAAATTATATTCTAATTGGGCGACAGTATCTTGTTTATGATGGCCTGGAATTCTGCCAAACGACTTTATCAATACCCATCCTTGAATTTTCAATTATCATTTTAAGGGGTACAAAGCATGTCATGGCTTATGTTATTTGCAAAGCGTGGTTTATAAGGTGTAAAACCAGAACTTCCGTCGAATCCCCACTTTGAAATCAATTTTAAATTATTAAGTTAATTATCTTTTAAGATTTGTAAAACATCATCTTATAAGTATAAGATAATTAAGAAGGGCTTGTACATTTACTTCTGCCATAATATCGGTAACTGCTATAGTTGATTTATCAGTATAACAATTTTGTTTCGCTTTTTGGAGTTCTTTGTATGATGGAAACAAACTTTTGAACATCCTTTTGTCTAATAATATCATACTGATGTCGAGTCAATTTCGCATCTATCGTTATTGCCAGAGCCTCTTCCCTGCACATCATTTGTTATGACACTTATAATTGTCCCATTTGATACATTTTATAAGACTTATAATATTTGTGAGCACGTGCAGGTGTGGTTGTAGTAAAGTTCTTAACTACTTTGGAAGCCACGTTTTGCCCTGAAGCATGTAAGCTCATTTGCTTAGCGTACGCAAATTCAGGAAGGGACGTATCATGTCGTATTTTGGCAGTTCTGCATTTTACAAGTTCAGAACTCTCTTTAAATGCTGTAGTCGGCCGTTCACGTTTACGATCTTCTTTGCTAAGATATTTCTTAAAAGTTATATTTTGATCTAACCAAGATTGATTTTTATTAATAAATTTCACATAAGTATTTCTCGATTCAGCCTATCTTACTTTATATTGTGACATAAAGTATTAAATTTGCTTGTGAAGTTCCTTAAGCGAATTGTCCGCACAATCTGTAACTTTTTCCAAATATTCTTTAATATACTTAATTTGTTCTGCATATTTAAGGACTCCCGATGCTCGTAATATATATTCACATTTGTACCACAATTTGAAACGTAAATTACACAATATATTAATATACTTTTTTTTAAAATTTTTATAGCTGTTGTCTTCTAGTAATGATTTCTAACAGGGTGGTCAACGGTGGTGCAAATTCTCTGCAGAAAGTAATTCTATAAAACATAAAATAAAATTAAAAAATTAAAATATCTTGGAAACCCTTGGACATGAGGTATTTTTTCAAGGGAACTTGTAAATAACGTTAAAATATAGAATTAAATCTGTATTTATCTTAATAGTATAGTTTCAGAGATATTATGATTTAGTTGTTACGAAAACAAATTTAATAGTAACTCCATACCTGCATCTTCAACATCCACTGTTAAAAAACACTGTTTTAAGCAGGCAAATCATAATAACTATTGACAAGTAATATACTAGTAAACTCGCAAAACGTGTTTTTGTTATGCACAGTCAAGAACCACTGAGAAGTAAATGGTTAGGGGCTAGATAGACGTGGTAGGGCATTCCGTTACCTACTTTATGGTATAAAGTGATTCATAACCGAACCAAACATATAATTGTTTATACAATAGTCTATATTTATATTTTATAATTTAGATCACGTTTATGGCATTCTTTCCCCAGTGTGCAATGTGTGTAGCCACCCAACACTGATGAGCTCCACTAGGGCGAAACCATTGGTCTGCTCGTGCTGTCACGTTTTTTGGAAATGCAAACTTTTATATTTTTACCTATTTAGTTAGGTTAAAAATCTTTTAATTGAAAGCCTTAAAATTGATCATATTACAGTTTCGTGACTTTTCGCCTGTGCCGAATTAATTTTTAAAATTCATGCCATTTTTAGGAGGAATATTTTCTTTATTTTATTTATATTAAAATACCTCCTAACATAAACAATAGATAGCTCTGCCATTATTTGTTATCGACGCCCACACAGGTTTATGTGTTCAAAAGGAAGTTTTGCATTTTGAAGCAGCGTGTGCAGTCACCCAGCACTGATGAGCCCCACTAGGGCGAAACCATTGGTCCGCTGGTGCTGTGTCACGCTGTCTGGATATGCAAACTTTTATATTTTTACCTATTTAGTTAGGTTAAAAATCTTTTGGCGAGAAGCCCTAGAATTTTTCATATTACAGTTTCGTGGCTTTTCACTTGTGCTGAATTAATTTTTAAAATTCGTACCATTTTTAGGAGAAATTTTTATTTATTTTATTTATATTATTTTACTGGTTCTGTTATATATATATATATATATATATATATACATATAGTGTTGCGTTCACTTTGCAGCGGTGCAGTAACCATTTTGAGTTAATTAACGTAAATTTAAAATTTTAAAAGAATTTACAAGAGTTAGTGGTTGCTAAATTT
>JAHWXV010209861.1:0-17539 GCA_024586415.1 Phrixothrix hirtus | reverse complement strand
TGCAAAATTTAGTTTTAATTTAATTGATTTCGTAATTTCAGGAAGACTTTATCTCATTTCATGACTTGCATTCATCTGAGCTTAATTATAATTTGTTTGCAATTGAATAAACCTCCTTTAATTTAAAATTGCATTTTTTTAGTATATGATTTTTCTAGTAATTTTGAAATTTCGGTGGGTATTTAATTAATTGGTCAAATTGATCATAGCAATATGTCCCGTACTGCAGCGAACATGTTAACATGGCGGAACGTCACTGGTACTGCTGATAACACATACTAATATTTTTTGTAGAATGGGAAGGAAATTCATCAAAATTTTTAAGATATAGGATATACAATTTACACATTGCTTAAACAGACTAAAGGCAGAAACACACATAACCGAGACGTGCCCGGACTGGAGCAGTGCCGTTACTCAGTGGAAAAATTGCACCATTGAATTAAATGGGATCAAGACACGTGTCTCAATCCCATTTAATTCAATGGTGCAATTTTTCCATCAAGTAACAGCACTGCTCAGATCCGGGCATGTCCCAGTTATGTGTGTTTCTACCTTAATACATCACCAGCATCCAGATATAGTATCTTTGAACACGCTAGCATGTTGCCAGCATTGTATAAACATTACATTAGATATTTTTCTTAAAACTTGAAGAATTTCCAAAGTGTCATAGATAAAATGTTTTTAAACAAGATCTGCTCAAAATTTTATGTAGAACTGAAACATTTGAAAATATATACAGTGTTCTATCTAAAAGATTGATCTAACACTTGTTAAGACTTAAGTGACATGTTCTGTAATTATAGAATAAGGGATGAATACAATGAACATTTTTAGATATAAGAGAAGTATAATGTTTATTAAGTGGAAGAGGTTACAATTTTTCACAGTAGTTCTTCCCCCATATTCCACTAATTTGTTCATTCTATGATACCATTTCGCAACAACTTCATGGAACATCTCTTTTGAAGTCATTTCAATTTCTACCATGAATTCTGCAAGAGCTTCTTTTGGAATCAAAAATGTTCATGTACAAATCTCCTTTTTTTTTTGGTCTTCAGAAACAAAGAGAAATCACATAAAGCCAAATCTGGACAAATAATGGATATCCAGGCAATTTAACTCTTGATTCTTGCAAAAATTGATTTGTTTTTCTTAGATTGATTAACTGTGAAAACCTTTCTTCTTATATATATTTTTCTTACATACTATCTTAGGATATTATTAGATCACCATTACAGACATTTATTTGTAAAATGTTCAATAAATCATTTGGTTACTTATTATTTATGTAGAAGCACGAATTAATTACTAGAAAAGTCATCATTGACAAATTAATTTCAGTGGAGCATCGAAATTCCATGATAGTAGGAATCAGTTCCAACTGGATTTTAAATTTAGAAATGGAGCAATATCAATGTTATTTCAACTGAAATCTTTCTTTAAATAAGAATAGTAAGGA
This sequence comes from Phrixothrix hirtus, assembly GCA_024586415.1. NCBI lineage: Eukaryota > Metazoa > Arthropoda > Insecta > Coleoptera > Phengodidae > Phrixothrix > Phrixothrix hirtus. The sequence continues at coordinate 16,074 of JAHWXV010209861.1, read as the reverse complement.
GGGACAGCTAGAGGTAAGGATGGGTTTAGAAGACTGTATGGGCTTTTGCCTCAGAGAAGTTTCTGCAAACCACCCAAAACCTCTATTGAAGTAAGTGGCCCTAGAGATTAAACCTAGGACATCCCGAATACTGATTGTATTGTTAACCTAGCTCAGTCTCAAATATAGTAGTATTCCATCAATTTGGAGGTAGTAAAACAATATTCTACCTGGCAAAAACAAATTCTAATAATTTGTATAAAATTGTGACTTTAGAATTGCCACAATAAAAAATGAAAATACAAATTCTATCCATTCTAATTAAATAGAAATCGAAGCAATCAGTATCAAACAGCACTCAATTTTAATATTCAATCTTTGATGAGCAAATTTGAATTTTAATGATCTAAATTTTTGATGCTTTCCATCCTGTATCACAAAAATTATTTGGGACAGACACAATAGTGACAAAAAACATCACAGATATCATGGGAATTTTTCATTATTTCAATAAGCCACATTTTTGTAGACTAGTAGTAAAACAATTACATAAACTTCTATTAACATTAATGTATTAGAATGTGAGTTCATTAATAAAAGAAGACATTAAGTGATTTTTCTCTATAGTAAGGACAGGCTATATCAAAAGGGACAGAAAAATATATTTCTAGCTTGGGTTTTGCCATTTAAAATAATTACACATTTATTTAAAAGTAATAGATTAATTCACGGAAATTGTCCGAAATAAGGGCTCTGTCTTGCAAAAGATTGGGTAGTTTTGATTTTTGGATATGTATATCATGTTAAGGCCTTTATTAAAAATTCAAGTTTTTGATCTTAGACTGCAGCCATATGCTTCTCCATGTTGAAAAAACTGCTAAAATATCGACCTTTTTCTAATTTTTTATTAAATACATCCTAAACTGTGAATTTTATTGCAAAGATGTTTTCTAGAAGTATAAAGTAAACTAAATGTGAACCTAAAAGTTGCCGAGATATAACACTTCAAAATTTTGGCAGATTTGAAAAATACCATGAAAAGGCATTAAAGTGTCAATAATCTGAGTCGATATTTATTTACCATCCACAAAGTGGCTTCATCGAACTGGGGCCGCACAGGTATGCGAGGTACAAGAAGGGTGAATTGGGAGAGTGCATGCATCATGCATCCTTATCATGGCCATTTTGAAAGAAAGTAAGCTGTGTGTTTGCATATGTCGTGATAATGCACATTTTATAGTAACATTTGAGACCTTTTAAATGCATGATGACAATGCCCAACATGAATTTATGTTTTATATGTAATAACAGTTGAGACAAAAGGAAACTGTAATAGTGCAGGAAAGAGAAATAACAGCTTCACGTGAATCCAGTGAAAACAATAAAATAAGAACGGTTACCGCTTCTTGAAAAATTTGAAACAGATTGTATGCATAGTGCTTACCAAACGCTATTTAACAACTTTAACTAATTGCAGACACTATAAATCATGGAGAACTCAATCTGCAAAAAAGAGAAATTGTCACATTGATCTAGTAATGATACTTTTAGCTTTAAACGTTATTGCTTTTTGTATGTGGAAAAAATAACACAATAATTTTTAGGCACTCAGGCGAAATCATGCGAAGAAGCTGTCTGTAAGAATGCAATACTGCAAGCAGCTGAAAAACAAGATGATGAGTAGGCAAAGAAAATAATTGATCATATCACAAATGAGATACATCTTGTGGCATTAGTCGCAAAATATCATCTGTTTTATCAACTGGACTTGAAAAAGGGTATCACCCTAGTTCTAATGTTAATGAGGCAGTGGAATATATTTATTCCTATCTTGAAAAAAATTGTGACAAGTGTCAGTTTTCTCTTAATGAATTAATAAGTCAAATCAAAAGTGATTTTACAATAAAGGATCCAGTTGCAGAATCAGTTCTCAAATTAATTTCATGACTGCAAAAAAGGATGTGAAAATGCTTGAGCATGCAGAAAAGCTATGCTCAAGTGTTCAATATCATGCGCATTTTGTACTGGACCATCCTACAAAAATGTGCCAAAAGTGATTCTTAACAGTGACAATGAAGATGAATCAGAGAATGAATGCGCAATTAACCAACATGGTGCATATTATAGTGTCTGTGCTATGATTGCTGTGTAATATTCCTGTGATACTCGTCAAAATATAAATTGTCTATATTTTAAATAAGTGTAATTATTTAACCAAACTTCTGTTTTTTTCATCAAATCTGCCAGAATTTTAAAATGTTATATCTCAGCAACTATTGAATTCAGAAAGACGATGCAACTATTAACTTGTAGCACATCTTTGCAGTTAATTCCACTGTTTCGGATTTATTTAATAAAAATTAAAATAAGGTCGATATTTTCATTGTTTTTCAACATGGCAGAGCGCACAGCAGCACTACAAGGTCAAAACCTTGGATTTTTAATATAAGCCTTAACATGAAAAATATATCCAAAAATCGAAACTACCTGACCTGTTACAAGGTAAAATGTAGATTAATTGAGCTAAAAAGTACAAAATTCAATAAAAATTTTAATCATCAAATTCAAACCCATCAAGTGATATAAGGTCATCAACAATAACAATAATTTGATTATCGAGGTTACTGTAGTTTTCCTATATATAAAAATTCAATTTAAAAAAAATATCAAATTAATGTGCTTACTATATAAATCAAACATTGATTAAGAATTAATTACCGAAATTTACATGCATTTTAGTTTTGTAAAATGATACAATCAAAATGGTAGAAAAGCAATTCTAATAATCTCTTGTTACTTCATTGACATTTTTTTGGTTTTTGCAACAAATTGCTATTATCTGAAAATAAAGTAAAACTTTGACAATAATAAATAGGCAAATATGACAAATATCAGTTGTTTTATCATAATTAATGTCCTAATTTGCATGACTGATATCAAAATTTAGTTTTGCAATAACTAAACTAGGACAACTCAGTTGTAAGTTCTAAATAATTTTTTCTAAGAGTACCCATCAGGTCTTACTGCCAATTTTCTTTGCAAAATTATTTAGTTCCAAAAATTATACAGTGCATTCCAAAAGTGCCGAAATTGTCAATTATCTTGGACAGTATTGGTTTATTAGAAAAACGTTTCTAATAGAACTAATGGGATTTATAAAATCTATCATTTTGTGGTATTACCTCAAGCTTTGTATAATTTTGAAAAAGCATGGTCAAGGTCAACAATGATCATAAATGAAAATCCTTATTTTGTTAATTGCATGTTCTTATATATGAAATCAAGATATTCTTAAAACACATGAAGTACTTTTGAAATATGATTTTAAAGTTAGAGAGGTCAATTATCACAAAAATGTTGATCAAGAATAGTAAAATTAAAAATTTCTTTGAGCGTTTGATAAATGGTCCTACCGGAACTTTTACTATGACTGTGATCTGTATTTTGAAATACGTAGTGGCAGCCGTGAGCAGGTTGCAATACTGTGGGACAGTGACTATGAGCTAGTAAACACTCTGCTATTTCAGTAACCATGGATCAGTGGAACGGGCAACAGCGTGTGTTAGCCATAAAAATGTTTTATAAAACGGTGATAGTTTGAAAGTTGCGCAGAGTGAGTTCCGACGTTTTTACAACTTAGGACGTCATGATGCCGTTGCGTCAAAACACACGATAAAAAGTTGGATTAATAATTTTGAAGAGACTGGATCTGCTTTAAAGAAGCAACCAACAGGACGACCAAAAAGTGCTCGTACTGCACAGAACATTAATGTTGTATGTGACTCTGTCTTACGGAGCCTGTGGCGTTCTGTCCGTAAGCAAGCAGCTGCGGTCCAAATATCCCGAGAGAGTGTTTGCAGAATTCTTAATTTAGATTTAAAATTTCAAGTATATAAGCTGCAGATAGTGCAACAACTGAAGGAAAACGATTACCAGTTGTGATTACAATTCTGTCAACAAATGATAACAAAGATAAACAATGCTGATGAATTTCTAAGTAAGTTGTGGATATCAGATGAGGCCCATTTTCATCTCACAGGTTACATTAATATACAGAACTACATATACTGGGCAGACACAAATCTTAAAGAAGTTCATAAGCACCCTTTACACACTAATAAGGTCACAGTATGGTGTGCTGTTTCATTACATGGGATCATCGGACCTTATTTTTTTGAAAATGAACAGGGGATCACAGTAACTGTCAATGCGGATCGTTACGTGGAGATGTTGCTTTCATTACACCTGAATTGAATAATTTCCCACATGTTCAAGAAACCTCGTTTTAACAGGATGGTGCGGCATCACACATTGCATGGCAATCAATGGAAGCTATGCGAGCATTGTTCGGTAACCATGTGATCTTAAGATTTGGTAACGTTTCCTGGCTGCCTAGATCACCAGATTTGCCAATTTGTGACTATTTCTTGTGAGGCTATCTCAAAAGTAAAGTGTTTACGACCCGACCAAGAATTGTGGATGAGTTAAAAAAGAGAATTTGGAATGAAATTCACGCCATCCCAGCTGAGATGTTGCAGCAGTCAATGAGGAATCTCAACCGCAAATTTCAAGAATGCATTCATACAGGACGCCATCTAAAGGACGTAATTTTTAAAAAATAATAAATTCCATTAATGTTTCTTAAATGGCAAGTTTTAATGTTTTAATTACTATAAATAAAATGATTTTCTTCCATCACTCTTGGTTTTTGGGTATTGTTTAAAAATTCCCGTTATTCTGTGTCACCCTGTATATATAGTCAATAAACAATCAACATATTTATTTAATTTAACAGCTAAAAGTTGAATTAAAGTATACTTTTTTCATTTAGATAATATTCCAGTTCATCTCAGAATGTTCTAACCACTTCTAATACAATGTAAATCAACAATTTTTATTTAAGATGTGTTTCTAAAAGAAAATGTCTAGCTGAGTATTTCAATTCAATTTTTATACTAGATTTGTTTATGCAAGTACAGATTATTTAGCATCATTAAATAATATGACAATGTAGTATTTAATATTAGAAGTTGTCAAGCTGCAATAATTCTGAAATATTTCATACCCGCATGATAACACACGATATACCAACACTTAATATAAAAAAAATGAAAAAAATCTAAAATGAAATTTGAAGGAAAATTCTATAGGAATATAGACAAAACTGCTATAGTGTAATTTAACTTTAGTAAATATTCAAAGTATATTAGTTTTTTGTAATGCAACAAATGCATGATTCTCGATTATGTCTTTCCATGGTTGAATTTTTCTTGAGGATTGCAATAACCTCCAAGTCTTGCCCACAACTCTACTCACTCATACTCATACAACTCGGTTTAGGAATTTGTGACACAAATAACTATTAAATAACTTTATTTTCGCATGTTTTCCTTTTTTTGGTCATCCATACATGTTAAATGTGGTCTGCACATAGAAAAAATTTGCCCATTGTAGGTCTCAAACATGACTATTACAGAAACCAAATTTCTAATAAAACATGATTTATTTATCATCAGATTCCACAACTTTGAAATTTGAATCGAACCCTGTCTGGTTGAGTGAAAATCCAGATTAAATGGATTACATTGAGCAAGAAGTAATCTAGAGAAGAGTCAAAAATGAAATAATAATTCTCCCTGTAGCCCTAGCCTAGGAATCCCATTTTGCCAGGTCACCACTCTGATCAGTAGTCCTTGGCTTGATGTAATACATTTTTGAGGTACTAATTTCCAACAGGTTGCCTGCATTATGGATGCTAGGTCTGGATTAGTCAGAATTTTAGTCAATTAGAATTCAAATTAATGGGACTTTTATTATAAATGATTTCAGTATGTTTGTTTATTTTTTACTGTGAAACAATGTCTTTAAAATGAAAGTAAAATAATGTATGCACATACCAAAAAAAAATTGATTTATTTTTTAAAACAGGTGTGCCACAGACTTGGGTGATTTAAACATCATTTTATTTTTACTTTCTCTTACCCTATTATGAAATATAAGTAAACCAATAAGTATTGTTTTTGTTCAAAATTTTCAAAGTCGAAATGTTAGTGGAAATACACATTTCAGGTCTCTGAATCCAAAAATCATGTTTTTAGAAATTGGTCTGTGTGTGAACAGTCAAAAAGTCTTAGATTAATAAAATTATTTTATATTACAGTTTGTAGCCATCTGCACACATAACAAGTTCATTAAAATCGTTTTTCTTGAAATTTGCTCAAACGATTTTTTGGCATTTAATGCCCTTTCATATATCTACGCGATTTTTAAAAAAAATTCCATACATCGAATAACCCGCTGTACCTTTTAATATCAATTCTGAATAAAATAACTACAAAACTAAATGTTATAGATAAAAGAAAAGTCATGCCTACCCTTATGTGCAAAATCAAGAATTTGATTAAAATCAAAGAACCAGAACTACCGCCTTATTTCTGTCAATTTTTAGATATTCTTCGGATTTTTAGTTTTTTATGATATTCTTGAAATAGGCTTCAATGATTTTTTTACAACTTATGTTTTTTTACCTATTAAATTTCTTTAATACATTTTTGAAAATTGAGTAATCGGAAGTACTTAAAAGTATTAATTGTGAAAAACAAACCTCAAAAATGAAACATTGCAGAAAAATGAAATTTTATATTTAGTTAAAATCAAATGACCAGAAGTGCCACATTATTCTTGCAATTTTTAAATTTTTTATGATTTTCTTGAAAATGTTCCAACAACGTTTTTAAAACTTACTTTGGTTCTTATATCTTTGATGCCCTTTCAAGTGAACTTTTCAGTTTCTCTGAGCAAATTCGTTAAACCAAGTTATCCAGGAAAATATCCAGTTAAGGATTTTGTGTGTCCAGTAATTTGAATGAGTAACCGTTGCAATTATTGTTTGCATAATAAATGTGAATAATATTTTAATCATTTGTGAACATTATTTATGTAATCGTGTGTTGTCTCACACCAATGACTCCAGTCATTTTACAAGTGTTGTCAGTTTAATAGCATTTTGCCACAAGGTAACAGTGGTTTAGTGAACATCATGAATTTGCTATAAAAATATTTTATAGAAATATGGAAATTATGTTATTACACAGCGAATCTTCTGCAATGATTTCTATAGTAACCGAAATAATGTGGCGCTAGCAGCTGATGCTATTATGTCATGGGTAATGAAATTTAAGAAAACAGATTCAACAATTAGAAAAAACCGAACAGAAGAAAAAATCACATTTGAAATGCAGAAAACATGCAAGCATTTAAGATACTATGATTTTAAGCTTGAGCCTGCAACGAATTTGACATAAGAACTTGCATTACTATCCAAATACGAAACAAATTTTTAAAAAAAGATGCTCAAATTTTTGTTATAAACTACTGAATTATATTGAAAGCAACATAAATTTTATTGATAACCTGTTGAACTATGAAGCTTATTTTCTAGCTTTACAAATGAGCAATATTTTCGATATTGAGCAAATGGAAATCCCTAACTTCCTCATCAAAAACCACTGCATAGCTAAAGGATGATGATATAGTGTATCAGTTATCATTTAAGGTTATTCAGCCATATTTTTTCAATGACGACAAGGGAAATGTCTTAACTCTTAGTCAGTTTCAACAAGATGGGGCAACTGCACACATCAAGAATTTCATTGCACACTTTTTCTAAGAATGGAACAATTTCTTTGTCACTTATTTATTAGTTTGTGATTTTTTCTTGCGCATATTTTTAAAAACTAATGTTTATGCTCATTGCCCATAAACTACTAACAGTTTAACCTAATAATTCAAGAAAAAATAGCAGAATTCTATCGAAACTGCTACTTAATATAATACATAATTTACCCACAATGTCATTTTGAAAATGTTATTTTTAATTAATATAAAATTTATTTAATTTATTAAATAAAATATTTATTTCATTTATCGCGTTTTTATGATTGCCCGTTTCTGTAATGCACCATGTATTATCTAATTATAATTAGCATAAAATAGGAACACTGAGCTAAAAATTTCTCAAAAAAATAATAATATTATAGATGGAAAAAGTAGCCACCTAAATTAAACTGTTGTATTTACAAGAAGTGTTACTATTAAATGTTCAAAGTTCATTCCATATCTAACATCTAGCTTTATTCATCACAGGAAAAAACTGTTAAAAACAATTTGTTTTTAGAAAATTTGTCATTGATTTTGTTGTTTGATCACTAATAGAAGAAGCTGATTAGTATGTAAAATACAGAATTCTAAAACAATCATTAGAATAATTACTGAAGCAGAATCATTTCACTTGTATAATATACATATGCAAGAGTATAATAGCATTTTCACTTATTTATATATTAATTTGTATTTGCACCCATAACTGAAATTTAGATTTGATTCATAACTATTAACTCTAATTTTTAATATAGTCGACAATTTGAAGTGCAGATATAAACTATGTCTGTTAATGTATGTTACTAAAAATAAAGTTTCTTCCAAAGTATTATTAATGCTTTTCATTTAATAATAGCAAACATTTGTGAACACGGTGTAAATGTTACAGATCTCCAAATCTTTTACATTTATTTAATTAAAATTGCTTTCTGTTACCTACAGCGATACTATGTTATTACACATAAATTACTTAATTAACAAAAAGACACATAACTTTCAAGAGTACAAATCCTTTGGGATGCATTTTTCTCCTAAATTTTATCTCAAAAATTTTCAAAAATCTCTAATTTTTCCTATCAACTGTATTTTACTCAAGCACATATTTTTTGTCTTCTGAGTGCCTATAATTTGAATTTGTTCTTTACATTCTAGTGCAAGAAATTACATATCTAAAGTGCTGTGAGCGAAGATTAAATTTTTGCTTACTTTCATTGGTACCACAAATTTTGTAGCTTAAAATTTTAAAAAAGTTTCATATTTTAAACATAATAGATGATAAAGTCAGTCACATTAAGAAATACAATGCATCACAGCAAAAATCTGCCTTTTATTATTAATAGCTACTGATATAGAAATTTGATCACATGTTGACATAGAATCAGTACCTAAGTTGTACTATGATAAATCTCTGCACGTTGTGTTTATGTCATATGTAACTTAATGTGTTTAGGGAATTTTACATTAGTGTGGTGATTGATAACAATAACATTTGGCATTTATAATATAATAATTACATTTTAAAGCATTTTCATATTTATATTTTGAACATTTATAATTATAAGCTGAGCAAAAAAGTTCTAAGTTTTAGATGTCATACAAACAAAACAACAATTTAAATTGTATTTATCTTCCTACCCTTTTGCAGTTTTAGAGCGTTGACATTTTGTCTTCTAAAATGTCATCAGTTAAACATTTGGTGCACATAACCTTAAAAATCAATAGTATTCACAATGGCAATAGGAAAAGGATATATTTAATTTTTCTTCGCATTTCATCTGACGAAGGATGCTGCTGAAGCCTTTGGAATGATTTGCGCTACATATGAAGAGAACATCAAAGTCATTCTAAATGTAAACTATGGAGATTTCAGCCTTAAAATTGAACGGTATTCTAGATTCCTCAAATAATTGAAACAGACAAATTGCAAGCATTGCTGGATATAAACTCTGTGCAAACTGAAAACGAACTCGCAGAATAACTCAGTGTTATGTAGAAAATTATTTCCATATATATATATATAATGGGAAAGGTTCAGAAGGAAGGCAAAAAAAATTTTCTGCGCAAAATCATTACAGGCGATGAAAAATAGATCTTTATGATAACCCGAAGTTTAGAAAATAGGTTGATCTTGGTCAACCTTCAACATCAACACCAGAAGAAAATAGGCAAGAAAGTCATAAAGTGATCTTGCTTCATTACAATACCTGACCGCATGGTCCAAAAGTAACTCAGGACAATATCTTTGCTAGGCTGGAAAGTTCTCCCGCAAGTGGCATACAGCCCATACACAGCTCCTTCTGATCATTATGTATTTCAGTCACCACAGCATCGCTTGACTGATACATATTTTGTGAGAGTTAAAGAGATATGAAAATATACTGATCACTTTATCACTTCAAAGCTGGTAAGCTTCTATCGTCAAGGAATTCGCAAGCTATCTAAAGGATGACAAAAGGTCATTCATGCAAACTGCAATATTTTGCTGAGTAGTATTTTCTTTTGCTTGTTTTTGAATAAGAACTGAATTTTGTAGATAAAAGCTTGGAACCTTTTTTGATCACACGGTTCATAAGTTTCTGGCTGACTAACTTTGAGTTGTTAAAATCAGAACTGTTCCTATTGTATGAACCAACACATAGTTCCATTTCACGTAGTTTGATTTTAACCTTGATTTAAAGCGACAAGTTTTTCATAATGTTTAAAATCATATATCATTACTTGGGTAAAGGGCAACTTTGGTTGATGTGTATAGAAACCTTACCTCAACGTATTTAACTGTAAAAGAATGGGTTAAATTATTCAAATTAGGAAGAAAAACTATAAAAGATAATATTTGTCTTGGTTGACGTGTAGAACTCACCCCCATAGAAACCAATAATCTCGTGGATAAGAATTCTTCAATAACTAATGTTCAAAGTATTACACAGTTTTACTGCACCATTTTCAAGATGCTATGAGAATAAAAAGACAGGGAAAACTGGTTTGGGAGGTTTGGCTACTGCACGATGATGCATCCATGTTGTGAAAGAATACAGAGTCAAACAGATCTCCACTTACTCTACAGCCCCAACTTAGGACCCAGTAATTACTACCAGTTCATAAAATTCAAATGTGGATTGTGAGGGAGGAGTTTGAGATTGACGAAAAGGCTGAAGCAGTTGCTGATGCCCCTTTTACAATTTTGTAATATATTGATTTTAAGGACGATTATATTGAAAAACTTCTAATCTAGACCTGAAACTTACACATTGACTTAAAACTTTATTTGTTTATAAATTAATTTACACTTTATTTGATGTGACTAACAGTTGTAACAATTTACATAAAAATATGTATTCGCATCATTTTATACACAATTCACAAAGACGGGTTCTATAAAATTTATACCAAGTTGTAAGCCTGATTTGTTAACATCACTATCTCTTGAAAGTAAATAAAGTAGTTAGATTCTATTTTTCCTTTTAAGTTAGTATTTTGTGTACCCTTTTACATCACTAAAACTGGTAGTTTTTGCAAGAATGTGTAAATGTAAAAAACATAGTTTTGTATACAATTCACAAAGACTGGTTCTATGAAATTTGTACCAAATTGTAAGCCTGATTTGTTAACATCACTATCTCTTGAAACCAAATAAAGTAGTTGGATTCTATTTCTCCTTTTAAGTTAGTATTTCGTGCACCCTTTTACAACACAAAAATTGGTAGTTTTTGCAAAAATGCATAAATGTAAAAAACGTAGTTTTAATGAAAAATAAATAATTGAATGCAAGTGACTTGAGTATAAAGAGAGAAAAATATACCAATTTTAAGATCCAAAATAATGGATCAAGGATCCACATTTTTTGATGGGTATAGCTTCTCTGGAAGCAGATTAAAGTAAATCACTACTTTTCTTAAAATATTTATTATTATTATTATAAAGGTACACACATCACTAGTCCATGTTAGGACTGGAGGACAGACGTAATACAGTTGTGTCTCAGTCTGGTGATCTAGAAACCATATTTATTCGAAGCCAGTCTGTGTCTTGACTTTGCACAATCACTTGTCCCACATAAAACTTTTGTTAGTAAACTCCATTAAACAACATAATGTACTATTAGGGATTTAGTTTAGTCAAAACATAAAAATGATTTCCCTTTTGCCTGCAATGTTGTTCCGCACTTCTTCTTTGTGCTCTATATTTCTGTACTTTTCACATTCAAAGAGTATGGAAACCTCCTATATCAATTTTTCGATGCTCATACTTTGTATGCAGAAAATTGTGATACAATTTGTCTAAAAGCATGCTCTTATCTATAGCATGCCTGGCCATGCCTCGGGTATGTGTAAACAACTGCATTTAATTTAATTGTACAATTTTTTTACCAAGTAACAGTCATCACTTGACCATCCTTGTCCTAATACAACCTGGTGATGAGTGTCTCTACCTTAACTTTGTTGCCAAAGAAATATATGGAAATTTATATAATATTGTTGTACATTGTTATTAACAAGAGGATATAAATACAATTTGGATTCCTTGAACTTTTACATTAATTACTTTAAAACCTTTTATCACATATGTATTTAAAAATCAACATACAGTGGCGGATATTAAAATAAAACTTAATTTCTAAAAAATTACTAGATTTTATAAAACTGCCATCTGTTGTTATGCATCTGTACTTATGCAACATGCAAAAATCAGCTGTTAACAATCTACTAATGCTTTAGTTAAGTCTCAATTTGTGTTTACGTGTTAAATTATTGGTGACATTAAAATAGAGTCATGCAATGATATTAGTTTATTTTAACTTAGAAAATTTGTTTTGACGGTTACTGTTCTTTAAAATGTTTAAGTAAGGATATTAATTTGCTAAAAGTGAACTATTTAATTTTGTCTACTAAAATTTGTGAGAGAAGGAGAATAATCCAAATACTTCGAGAAGGAAGGAAAATGTAATGTGAAGTTGCTGGAATAATGAAATGCTCAAAGAAAATAGTTAAAAATGCCCTAATATGGCAAAGTAGTAAAGAAAACCATCGTGACAAACCACACTGATAATTGAAGAACAAATAATTAGAATATTCCAATGTTATGCTTTTAAATTGGCTGACATTAAAAATGAATTTAACCTTCCTATACACATTTGTACTATCTTGTACTATGGGTCAATGCCCATTTGAACTTGCTTGCATTTTCATATATACAGGCCTACAATAGGCTAGAATTAACAATTAAAATCATGTTTTTATTATGTTAGAAGATTTATTTTGCCAAATTCGAGCTTTATATAATAGCATTAGTTACTGTGAGGAAAGATGCTAGTTGTTTTGGGACACCCTGTATAAAATTTGGAATTAAGAATTTGCATTGGCTCTATTTTTGTATTCTAGTGAAATTTAATAAAATTCTTTATTAACCTACTCATTATTTTGAAGAAGACTGTTTTAGTTTGTTTTTAATTTCATTTTGTTAAATATGAAGTAAATTATTATCTCGGAAATTTTTGCATTTTTCTTCTGCAACACCTTGGTTCTATTTTAATGTCTGCCACTGAATGTAGTAGAAATATTATAAAATAAAAATTTACTTACTTGGTTCAGATTTAACAGGCGTCTTCTTGTCAGTTTTAGGCGAACAATTTTTTCTAGCTGGCCTTGCAACAAATGTTGGAGGAACCTAAACAAAAAAAAAATATATATATATAAGGAATATAAAATAATTAACGTTACTGTATTCATACCACTTTATCACTCCGTTGTCCGCTAGGTAAACGTGCAACCGTAGCTTCGGAACTATCTTCAGGTGGAGGTGGTTGCGTAATCCAATTATATTGTCTTTTATCAACAGGTAACCCCCACCTTTCATATTCTAAACTTTGGGTTCGTAAGGTTTCATAGCAATCTAAACAAACAACAGCATAATCGCCATTTTCCAATAACAGCGAGTTTTCAGGTTGGGGATGAAATCGTAAAAATGGGAAATCCTGCAAGAAAAAATCTATAAATAATCATTAAAGATTCCATTCACTAATTATTGTGCAATCAAAGTATCAAGAATTTGTTGGTAAACAAACGTTTTGAGTACTGAAGTCATGGAAATGTACGTTCATTTGTAATGAGTGATCATTAAGATTATTGGTCAAGTTTTACTTTAAAAATAAAAGTCGTGTTTTAAATTATTTTGCAATCTGCCATTTATTAATGTTTTTTAACAACTACTCAATACAGCAGAAGGTGAAATGTACAGTTTGTATTTCATAGCAAGATTGATTAAAAATTTTAATCATTATGCTAACAGCTCTCATTAATATGTATTTGAATGACAAATTGTTTTCAAGCCTCAATAAAAAATTAATTTACCCGTAGAGAGTAAAATAGAAGCATTTACATTATGTCTCCACAGATCAGGCCAAGTTTGGCAAACCTCACACAAAGGTGCTAAATTTGTCTTGATTGGCCTCAATGTTGGTAAATTATATGAAATCAAAGGAACTTCAGGCGTTCTTGGAACCAATATCCCATGCACACATTGGTGCATATCTATTGCATTCTAGTGAGCAGTGCTATGCTGGCCAATGTATGGATGGCATATTTGTTGATAATATTACAGCCAAAGTATGGCCCAATGTGTGAAGTTGACAAGTTGACATTATGCATCACAAACATGGACTACCACCATCACTGTTTTGTGATATAATGTAAATGAAAGCACAAATTTAAGATTGGTCAATTGTCTGTTGTCATCTGGTCCTACAATGGAAATTTAGGTTTATATCAAAACAGTCTACTATGGAATATCTATCACTGACTGTAGGTGATGGTTCACATTAGTGATATATAATGTAAATGTCTCCATTATACCAGGTATAATAATATTTTGAAAATCAATTGACTGTTAGTTGCTTGTTGATGTTTTGTCAATCAACCCTAACAGTGATAACCTTTGGAAAAATCTGACATGGCATTTGCAAAATTGCATTGATGCAATTTAATTACATAAATACTTTGAAATAAATGTTATATTACCCAATATAATAACTACATAAGTGTACCTTAATTTGTAAAGCGCGAACTCGTTTCCTATATGTGACAATGCCGCAAACGTAGCAACAATAATCATGCGTATTATATTCTCGTCTATCAGCTGGTGGGATTGCATTTCCTTGACTTTCATATCGCCTCCATTGACTTACAAGACTATGGTAACAAAATGTACAAACTAATACCGATCCATCTTCACGTAACTGTTCAGCATTTTGGGGACTCATGTGTCTTAAAAGAGCAGGAAAATATGGTGCATTCCTTCCTGCAAAAACAAAATTGTTAAAACAGGTTTTAACGTAAAAGTTTAATATTTTTACCTTGAGGTCTACTGTACAAAACTCGGGCTAATGTAAGTTCGGAATGTAATCCACATAGAAAGCAATAAATACTACTTCCACACGAGTTAGAAATTGAATTACGATCACTAACACTACCAGGAGGTGTTGGTATTGTCTTGTCTCCATTTGAATTATTTGACTCAGGACCAGGAACATCATACCTTTAATTAAGACAATCTTAAGTTTTCAATGATATTTAACTAATTTATAATTATTCAATGTATGATTGCACATGTTTTCATTATGTAAGCAAACAATAGTGGTCAGCTACATATTCAATGTTGTTTTGAATTTTTGAGATTTAGCTTGTATATTTAATTATATAAAACCAAAGGTCCTGAAATTAAATATATAACTAGTACATTAATTTAATTGTTTTATTAAATATTAGTGACGGACATCTATAAACCTCCATCATCAGAAAGTTTATAAATTAAAATCCGTATGTCTTTATTGTTTTACTTTATAATGTAATATCGTGTAAGAAAAGACAAACAAGCAATAAACAATAAATTTATTTGTGGAATATGTAGATTGACGGACAATTTTTTTTGTGTTCAAGTGATCCATGACGACCAAAATTTTTGGACATCTATTATACATAGTGAGCCTGTATAATTACTCATAATCAGTAAATGATATCGTTTTTAAATAAATAAATTTATTTATTAATATTGCGAAAACAAACAGACATGAGTCCAATTACTTGTTTACACTGTACCAACACAACATGATTATTAATCTAATTATATGTTGAAACAAAGTATGCTAACAAACATTAAAAAGAAAGAACAAAATACAAATTATATGCATTTAAGAATTTCACTAATTTTACAATTAAAAATCTGGTGTGAGACAACACACGACTTTCTCTTACACACATAGATATGCCAATAGTGTCCACAGATGATTAGATTATTGTCTACGTTTATTTTGGAAACGATAATTGTAATGGTCACCCATCCATGTTACTGGACAGGCGAAAGGTTGCTTAACTCCGGAAATTTTCTCTGATAACTTGCTTCAACGCATTTTTTCAGAAAAACTGTTAAGTTCACGTAAAGGCG
>JAHWXV010209853.1:0-14442 GCA_024586415.1 Phrixothrix hirtus | reverse complement strand
AGATGTCAAAAGTAGTTCTCATGACAAATATGAAAATGGAAATGTCTGTATTAATTAAGCAAAGATACATCATTTTGTTTCCATAGGTCTCTTAATTAGAGAACTTTTTATACACACGTTATAATACATATAATAATTTATAATTTAAACTTCAATAATTAAATTTAGTAGCTAATCATGTTTTACCGGTCTTGTGCAATATTAATCATCTGTATCGATATATTTTGATGCAGAAAATATGAATATCGATCTGACGATTAATCAAGATCTGGGGAAAACGTGATAATTCAACTTCGGTAATTATACAGATCAGTTTCAGAATTTATGCAGGTCAACACTTCACTGCAGAACTGAACTATGTTTTTGTTCAATTATTTGAAATATGAGTTTAATATTGTTATTATCAATTCTGTCCACATTTTGTTTCGTAATATTTTTTACTTACAGCTAAATTTAAATTTAAAACTAAGTTACTGTATTTAAATAATTAACGTAGATTTCTTTTACTGTTAATTTCTAATATTTATCTGAAATATGTTATTGCCCTACTCTGCCCTCCTTTTATTACATTTAATTCAATAACTGTGTTTCATGACCGTTAGTCATGAATAAGGAAATTTATTTATATTTTAAGTAAATATCTGGGAAGAATTAATCATACCTAGGTTTCAATTTAATTTATTTTACATCCCTTTATTTATTTTATTTTAATTAATATTTGGAAACCTTTTAAACAGTTAATTGATTTATACAGTACATTTTTGTGCGTTCCTAAAAATTACGAACTATTTTAAATAGAGTACCCGCTATATTGTAAATAAGAATTCAGTACGTACTCATTTTTTTACAACTAAATAAGTATTTTAAAGGACTAACATTTTCATTAGAATTTATTTAGATTTCAGGAACACCATGTGGTTTTATAAACCAATTTTTTTGGCTCCTTACACAATTTTTTACGTTACACCTGTTACCAAAAAGATTGTTCTTTAAACTGATAAACTATATGACACCCTGGTCGGTTTATATCTATTGGAGGTGTAGCAACGCCTAGGCACCTTTGAAGCTAAATCTACTCGAATATTTGCTCAAAATTAACACAACCATACTTTTTTTAATGCCATTTTTGTCAATTATAACGTTTTAGCGCTTTACTGTGGTACCTAAAATAATTTTTTGCTTACGGGTTTTAAAACATATGTAGTAATAAGGATATTTTGATATACAATTATTTACGGATGACACCATACCTGCTTCTATCTATCTAGATATACGAACTCCTAAAATATAATAACCTGAAATTAAAAACAATAGTTACAATGCTCGGCAACTATAGCAAGAGGAAGCATTTGGGGTTAACCGCTTTTGAAAGTAATCATTACATCTATGACGTAGGTATTTACACTAATGCTGCACGACTTTGAGTTAAATTAATATAGATAAATACAGTGAAAACTGTCTAAGATGAAAGTTGGAAAACCGTAATCCTGCCTATTCCGGAAAATATGTACGGTCTCGTGAAATTATAGGGAAAATACATAGACTAAACCGAAAACTGCTTAAGCCTAATGCTAAAAGGAAATATAGGTCTCAATGGAATAAATTTAACCTGAAGAATACAGAAAATTGTGTTGCTCTAGTACATACGTTTGCATACGTAATGTAAATAATATCCATGTTTTTAACATGCAAAAATTTATAGGTATTTCGTAGAAGAAATTAAAATGATATTCTGTATTAAATTTAACGGTGTGACTTTTTAATGTTATTAATAAACCTCAAAAGGGACTTATTCATACTATTCTGCTAAAAGTCAGAATTTTCAGTGCTTGAAACGACTTATATGCACTTTCAATCCTAAGTGCGTTTATTGTGCAATTTAATAATAGGGTTACAAGTATTCTCGGGATGTCATGTCCGCGTATAAAAAAATTGTTTTAATTGTTTAAATCATCTTAATATTGTTATTTTTTTACTAGACTTCGTGTTTTTTTTAAATAAAAATGAAACGCATATATAACACTCTTACACTTAAAGAAAATATTAACCTAATAAAAACCCACAAAAATTGAAGGTTTAAGCGCTGAGTAACTCACCGTTAAATTTAACTGCGCAAAAACACATTCCACAAATGTGGAATGCAAAACTTTATAAAAAAAATGTCCATGGGTGTATACATGAAGTAGAACATTTAAAATATATGATAAAAGCTAATTAATAAATGTCTTATGCAATCCAAAAATTTATTTAGCGTCACTGTGTGTATATATACTTCAAATAATGTAAAACTGTTTGAAACGGAAACTTGTGTAAAACAG
This sequence comes from Phrixothrix hirtus, assembly GCA_024586415.1. Classification (NCBI taxonomy): domain Eukaryota; kingdom Metazoa; phylum Arthropoda; class Insecta; order Coleoptera; family Phengodidae; genus Phrixothrix; species Phrixothrix hirtus. Next base: position 12,124 of record JAHWXV010209853.1, on the reverse strand, counting down.
AAAAAATTAATGGTCCCTTTGAATTCCGGTTTAGACAGTTTTCACTGTATTGGAATGTAACTGCAATTACATTGATTGAATATTTGATGAACTATCTGAAAGGTATTTCAGTAAAACGGGGTAAATATACGTGCACTAATATATATCATAATACGGTATTCCAACATTATTTTGAATATAAAAGTTAGATATACGAGGGTGGCCTAAAAACTAAGATAAGTAGTACAAAATAAGGTACTTTATTCAAGTTCTGTACATTTATTTTACGACATAGTCCCATTTTAACTCTTTCAACACTTGTTCCAAATATGTTCAAGTCATTTAGTGTCTTCACTATAACAGAACGAATCAAACACCTCTAAATAATTATTTGTTTCTATAATCGCTTCCTCATTAGATGAAAATCCCTCTCCACCTAGCCATTTCTTCAAATTTGGAAACAAGAAAATGTCAGATGGTGTTAAATCTGGACTATAAGATGTATCACGAAGTATTTTGAATCGTAATTCAACTAGTTTTTTCGTGATAACATTCGCTGAATGAGCCGGTCCATTGTCACGATGAAACAACACCTCCTTTCTTGCCAAATTCGGTTGCTCTTCCATTAATTTTTTAAAATCATTTGTTGCAATAATGACGCGTAGTACTCGCCTGTGACGTTTTTGCTCTTTTGCAGATAATCTATAAAGATAACACCACGAGCATCTCAAAATACGGTAGATATAACCTTTTCAGCTGATGGAATCACTTTTGCTTTCTTTGGTGCACCGGAACCGGCTTCTACCCATTGTTTGGATTGAATTTTTGTTCCGGGGATATTATGGTGTATCTATGTTTAGTCAGCGGTAATAAATTAATACAAAAATTCGACAGGATTATTCTTAAAAAGAGTTAAACAGTACTCAGAAGTTGTTACGCGCATTCATTTCTCGTCTACTGTTAGCAGGCGCAGCACCCATCTCGCTGACAGCTTTTTCATACCCAAGTGTTCATGTAAATTATGACAAACACGTTCTTTGGACATACCTATGTCTATCACACGCACCTTTAATCGACGATCATTTAAAACAGGATATGGACTTTGGTGACCATTTCGCCAATGGTATCCTTTTTCGGACGTACTGATCTTGTTTCATCTTCGGTACTCATACGGCCACGTTTAAATTCATTCACCCAGGAACAAACTGTCTTAAGTGATGGTGCAGATTCGCCGGGAACATTATTTAACCCTTCTGTAATTTCTTTGGGTTTCTTCCCGGTGATATGAAAGTGTTCAATCACAGTACGAAATTCTCTTTTGTCCATATTACTTTAAATAACTGTAAGAGACCTTCCCATTAAGCAAAGTATATAGATTCATACTGTATTCAGTTACCTTGGATGAAATATGATTCTAGTAATAATTTTTAAATTATGCACCAGTTTTAATCTAACACATTAGTTACGATGCTCAGCGATTTGTTAGCGTTTTACTAATACCTTCCTAAAACTCAATTAACGTTTCACTACACATTTCCTAACAAGACCTATAACATACTTTATAAATCCTACAACTCCCATTATAATTATTCCACGCCTTATACCTTATGCCTCATCAATGTCGTTTTCAAAACAATGTCATAGATGCCAAGATATCAATCATCAGGGGAAATTTCGTAAAGTACAAAACCTCCTTATTAGTGGTAAGGTTAGCAAGCAACGGGTTATCTTCGTCGAGAACGAGGCAAAAATCATAGGGACATTTTTATAAAGGAGGGCTTGAGTTTTCAGCACCATATCAATGTACACTCAAGTATCCTAAGCCCGCCATTACAATAAAATCTATATTATCCCCAACAATATTTTCAGGGTTGTATTCTCTACAAAGTGTTCAACTTTGGCGTCTGTTCTTGCTATCATAAATTCTCAAATTAAATTGTTATGATGGCGTATTATTTGCGATGATGCTTCAATATGTCCACCATACCTGTACAAACTACCTGACATGGTAACCCTTTCAAAACCAAATACTTAGTTGCCAACAGACACTCGGTTTTATCAAAATGCATATTTTAATCTGGCATGTTTTATTTTATAATTCACAATAAGGAATTTGCTAAATCTTTAGCAACAAAATAGGATGAACCAATTGTTAAACAACATACGCATCGTCAAGACAATCGTTTAAAATTTTGCTTATAGGATGGTTCCAAAACTAAATATTTATCAATGCTCCACGTATATGCAGTTAGCAAAAGGTAGGAAACCTGTAATTTTAATATACTCAAATTTATTGTGATCTTCAGTAACAGAATTTATTCTTTCTTCTAACTAAATTCTACAACATTTGGTGTGGACAATCGTGTATTATCAGAGTAGGATATTTATAAATAAATAAGTTGTAATAAAGTGTAATATTATAATAAACGTTTTCATGAACTAATTACCTAAAAATAATCTTTGCATATAAACTGCCTTAAAAATTGATGATCAAAATAACTGTACGTCTCTAGCATACAATGTTGTACACAAAATTTTCAATTAATGTAGGTAATTGATATTGGCTTTATCTTCCCAGGAAAGATGCGTTGAGTTTGCATATCAAGCATATTACCTACAGTTAATTAAATCACAAGAAAATTTGTTCGTAAAATGTACGAGAGGAGCTATCCCACCTAAGGGGCAAAGGTGAACAAAAATAATTTCAATACAAAAAGAGTAATAGAAATCTATTTTAGATTTATTTTCCCAATAGAATCCAAAATGATATTAAATAGATCAACTTAGATGTCTACAGTAAAGAAGTTGCTATATTACATGATAACAGTATTATCAAGTTATTAGATTAAAACACAGTATCATTCTAAAATCGTCACATGCTTTATGTCACAAGTTTCTTTTAATCAAATAATCTATATAAATATGATCCTATCTAGGACGCGTACAAATATTATTATGACAATTGGGCATCATCAAATGACAGGAAGAGAAGGTATTACGGTGTTTTGAAACTATACATTTTTAAATAAACCAACTTATAAAAAAATCCATGAAGTTCAACAACAAGCATTTCCTAGCAGTCATTTTCTGCAAATTCAAGCTTGGACTAGGACCGCAAGAGTGTTTTCATGAGATGAAAAGTGTGTTTGTTATTGAGTCATGTTCATTAGCTACCGTAAAATGATGGTACAACGGATTTCGTTTTGATCGTGAATTTCCTAAGGCTGATCATTGTGAAGATCGCCCAAAAATTGCTGAGGAAAACATCAAGATTGTGCAAGGTATGATAGAAGAAGACCGTCACATTACTATTCCGATGATTCAAGGAACCCTAGGCATCGGTGCGAAAGCGATCGATACTATCTTGCACAATCGTCTATGTGTACTAAGGTTTGTGCTCGTTGGATCCCGTACAATTTATCAGGCGTTCAAAAGGGGGAACGTGTGAATTGAAGTAAAGCCATACTTAAACGATTTTCTCGATAGTTGTCTAATTCAGTATACAATATTGTGACAGGCGATGAAACTTGAATATATTCGTAGGATCCCGAAAGAAAGCAGCAGTAAAGTGTTTGTGGGTTCCAAAATGAGGTACCTCCAATAAAAGTCGTGCCGGAAAGAAGTCGGAAGAGGAAAATAGTCGCCACTTTTATTGGAATTAATGAATATGTTGCAACCGTAGCATTCTATAATGAGCGTATTCTCAATTCCGAATGATATACTACCCGAAGTCCTTCAAAAAGTGTGTGATAGGCGATAAAGAGTAAGACGTACCTTACGTCATGATAATGCATATACTCCATTTTGCAAATTACGTTTTAGAAATTAAACAAAATTCAGAGTTACTCACAAATTACAATCACCAACAACAAAAACTAATATATTAATAAGTTACCAACCCACACAATAACATTGTAAAACACATTTTAGAAAATCTTAAAACGGTATCAAATCTGAAAGGACTTATAAAACCTTTGATAGTTCGCAATCTAGGTCAATATCAGCGATTCTATACTATCAATACAATAGTCAAATAACTCAAAACTTTTGGGTGCGGCGGACAATGTCCATAACTCAAAACGTGTTGAAGATAAGTATTGAAATACCTGGTAAATTTAATCCTTATTAAATTATTCATCATTTTATATGATAAAAATGTAATGGTTTTATTTGGAAATACTAGATTTTTAGCAAATTTGTATAGTCCGTGAACGGGTCCCAAGTTCAACCCCTACACCAAGAGACATTTTTAAAAGTTTTAATAGACAAGTATTCCACTGAAACGCCTTATAGCTTTACAAATATCATGGCTGCAGTATTTATGATTCGCGACATATTACTTTTTCGCTGGAAGGTGATTTCGGCCCTCGTCCCGGTAGGATAAAAAATATATATCTCAAAAAGTATTAAAGTTAGGAGAATAATAGTTAGTAAATTTGCTTTATTTTTATGCCAAATCGTAATTTGAAAAATATTGTTAATTTATTTAAAGATAGAGTTGGTAGCTACTTCCGCTATTTCAAGAAAAGTGGCCATTAGGTACTGGTTTTAGTTTTCTATGCATTTTGAACCTGCGATAACCGTGAGACATCCAGTATTTATTAGTCACTCCGAGTTTCCCTATATAATTTGGTCTTTGATACTCGTTTTATGTTAAGTTGGAATTTGACGTTTCGATTTTTCTAGCGTTTATTAATTGTTATCGCGCATTACAAGTGGTAATAGTTGCTTTATTAATTTTTTATTTTATTTCAGCGAATAGAAGAAATCGCAGTTTCTAAAATCATATCAGTGGATACTTACCTGCTGCCATATGCACTTGGTTGGATTTGTGGTCAGATTCTTTTGTAGAATTTTTCAGAAGTTTGTGTATCTAAGGCCACCTTTTGTACCCATTATATGGTCAGATATTACCTATTCCACCTTATACCATCAACCATTCGTTATACCACCTATAATTAATTAAACCAGCCTTCCTTGTAAAATAGCTCACAATGTTTTTAAGGGGCTTTAAAATCAACAACCTTGCTTTTCTGGTTCAAACTTGCGAAAGATTAAATTGGAATACTCTTCTGGCTTAATTTTGACATTTTAAATGCTAACATCTATCAATTTTTATTACCTAGAGCTTATTTTAAAATTTTAGTCCTAAATAATTTAAAATTTGAGTTTTTAATCAAATGTAAAATTTAGATATTTAAGTTAATAGTTTTTCTGCTTTTTTGTTTATGTAACATTTTTAGTCAAAGTTGTCAGCTAAAGTTTATTAAAATTATTGTAAGTGCTTCTTTTTATACCAGCGAAAAATTACCTATTGTTTGTGTTACTTTAGAATCATTAAATTTTTGTTTTTACCTGTTGATTTAAGGCACTTAAGCTATAAAAGCGCTTTGGATGGTTCTAATTACGGATAATATTCTAATGCTATGGCCTTTTATCCAGGGGACCTTGATTCAAGAACAGGTAGTTTCGAAGTTTTAAATGCATGACACAACCTTAAATATTGTATCGTTCGATATTTAAAATATTTATCTACATACCATTTTTTATTCGAATTTCCACATTCAATTTTTTTTGTAATTTATTTGTGACTAAATGTTCGTTACATACTTTTTATATTACCTGAGTGTGTAAATCTAATATACAACGATTAAATATCTGGTATGAGACAACACAAAACTTCCTCTTGCGCATTAAAGATATGCAAATAATGTCCGCATAAGATTAAAATATCATTTATGTTTGTCTCGGGAACGATAATTGTAACGGTCACGTATCCAAATCATGGACACGGAGACTGCTTAATTTCAGAGATTTATTTTAGATAACTAACTTCAGCGCAATCTTTCAGAGAAATCCCGTAAACTACATAAAAGGTCATCGAATACCTAAAAAAAGCAGTAAGTTTTAAAAACATTTTTAGCGCTCTTTTTGCGAAAATCGTAAAAACTTAGGTAGCTAAATCAGATTTAAATTTAATTTTCTACAATGTTTGGTTATTGAGTTACGATGTTCACAACTAATATTTTAGGTACTTTCGGTTACTCAATTTACAGATTGTACAAAGCGGAATTAAGTAGCTAAGTAGCACGCGAAGTTAAAAAAAGTTCTATGGGTCCATTCCAAGAAAATAGCAAAAAGCCAATGATTCGGAAAACATCTAAAATTAACAGAAATAAAGTTGTAATTCCGATTATTCAATTTTAATCAAATTCTTGAATTTGTATAAAAAGGTAGTTATGGCCTCAAATATAAATTTTTATTTAGCTAGTACTTTTAGTTTCGCTGTGATTTTATACACAGTTCACGGTAAAGGTATATTCAATTACTTGTTTTACGGAAATTTTTTTGAGAAACTACGTAGGTTATGTGATAAAGCAGCAAATGACTAAGAAACGTAGTAAGTTTTAAAAAAATTATTGAAATCTATTTCAACAAAATCGCAAAGACCCGTAACATAATAAGAATAAACGAATACCTCCGGTTACCCGATTTGCATCAAATGTTGCGGTTACGTGTCCGGACGAATATAAACTTAAATATCAAATTTTGGTCATCTACGACTTTTCGTATTCGAGATATCCTGTTCACAAGCACCCTTGCACACACGCACGTAAATTTATAATTCGTTATTATTAAAGCTAGGTTGATGTTCTCACCCGTTCTTTGTAGAAAGATGTCAAGGACGGCTAATAAATTAAGTTAGTAATTTATTTGTCGAACGTGACTGGAATTCTTGTGTATTGTGAATTATTGTGGAAATTTTTGTAATTTTGGGTTTAGTTTTTCACTGTTATTTCTTTACAAGAATACAAAACGATTAAGCTTTGCTTTTAGTTGCTTTTTCGCGAATGCGTGTTTATCACTACACCAACTTTTTTATAATAATGTATGTTAATATATTTAATTATTGTAATATACGCATTACGAAATTGCTCTTAATTCTACATGTTACTGAATATTTAAACACTCATCTTAGCTTCAAATTTAAAATTTTTATCTTGCACTTTTACACATTTTAATTTTTGTGTTTCCCTTGTCCTTTAATTTTTTATTATAAATATAACCTAACTTCTACAAAATTGCAGAACAATATTTTATTTACTAGTAAGTGTCGGTGTTTTAATTTTAAGTTAAATCTAACCGTTAGTTATTTATCCTGCCTCATATTGCGCCAGAGAATTACTTTTCAAAATGTAAACTAGTACACAAAGAAATTTAATACTTTCGATTTTGCCATTTATCGTTGTTAAGAATTAACGTCGTTCAAGACAGTCACCTTGGCAGCTTAAACCCTAAATAATACTTTTAATTTACAAGTGTAACCGTTTCAGGTATTCGCCATCAATAAACATACTCTCGTTACAGTAAATTATTTAATTATCAGAATATGGGTCAGTACGGTTGAAATAATATTAATTCAAGGTTGACTAAGTGCAACAACTTTAATTTATATCTCGCTAACTAGTGGACATAGCAAAAAAAGTGTTATCATGTTTCCTGTTCCATTTTGGACTTCCTACCACCTGTTATAAGTACGTACACTATTTTCTCTACATATTGTATATAGTAGGTTACAAATGAGGCAGACGAAAGTAGACTGAGATAACAGGCATTCATAGAGGTAGAGGCCAGAATCTTAAAAAAACTGAAATATGAAACTGGATAGATTAATCAGGGTTTGGAATGCTAACAGGTAATTAATTAAATAAGCTAAAAAACAAATAAGGTTGAAATGTAACAAAACAAACATAGCCATGTCAAACGAGAGAGTAAAGACAAAATGGCGATGTTAAAAAGAGAACACGAAAAGAAATAAGGTAGAAAACGTGTAAAAGGAAGAAAACATGGAAAGAATTATACGGAGATTTTTGCAAGTAGAATGAGATTGTTTATAACAAAATTATCTGAGATAGAAATCTATTTGCTAAGCAAGTTAGGTTCTGGCTATCAAAATATGTTTAAATAATCTGTAACTTCTGAGGTATGATTTTAAGATAGTGACGCCTTTAGAGGGATTAAATTCACGACCGAATTCTGTGTTGTGGACAGAAAATTTCGAGATATGTTATGCCGCTCTGATATTTTTGTCTTCTGCTTTGGATGCTAATGGACTGCAACTCAATTATGCAATTTTTAAACATCGGTTCAAGGGTGTTTTTAGTTGTATTAAGATCTAAATTTACATTCACACCTTTTCTAAAACAGACTTTTATATTTCAGTTTTTAAACAATGATGCAATTTTATATGAAAAATTGTCCATGAATAGAATTCAAACTGTGTAATTTTTCTGTAAATATCAGTGGTAATACAATGACTTTAAATTGAGGAGCAAATCTAGAAGAGGTAAGTAATTTTGTTCTTAAAATTTTTAAGAGAATTTGAGATTTTAATGTAAGTTGCTCATGAAGTTGATAAAATTTTTAAAGTCATTTATAACAATATGTATTGTGTATATATTGCCCTATCACTTTATAAAGTGTATTTCCTTTCATTATTTGTGACTTATTTTGTTTTAGTAATAATGCGTGATTAGTTTTTATATATTTAATCATGAGTGGAATATAGAGTAAATTATATAAGTATGCTGATTTCTTAATGATATTGTATATTAATCTGATATTTAGATAATATTGTTGTTCTGATGGTGATTATAGTCGGGTTCGAAACTATGGCCAACAACAGATGTAATTTAACTTATTATTTGAATAAATCTGCTTATTAGGTCTTTTTTTTAAAACTGGCTAGACTTATAATTAGTTAACCAGTACTGTATAATACGACGTCTTCAAGTACATCGTGCTTTAGCGCATGCAATTATTCATAACACAGAAAATTAACATTTATGTCATGTTAATGTTTTCAGTTTACTGTTTATAGAAAAATATTGATCAAGTATAGTAAAATTATGAGCATTGTTGATAGTTTTACATATAATAAAACATTAAATCTTCCCAAATGACTAACTCTGTAATTTTAAAACTGAACGAAATATTATTTATCACATATCTATTATAATATTTCTTATTTACTACATAACAAGGGTTGATAGGGTGTTCACAAGGGAGTCATCACGTTAATACAATTATGGAACATAAGGGAAATTTTACATTCCCGACTTCCTAAAGTTAAACGACTTTCCATAATCATATTTCAAACAAAATATCAAAAGTTATTGTTATAAAAGGTATTTTAAAATAATTTATCAAGAAAAAAACTTACCTTTTCTCGGAACATAAAGATTAAGGTATAAACAGTCTTCGCTTTGATTAACAAGCAAAGGTAGAAGCTTCTCAAGAAATAGAAGTCTACCTCTGGGGAATTCCAGTAGTGCTTCCGTGCGATTACCGATATCAGGGGGTCGCTGCGGACATACAGCACTAAAACGATCGGCTAAACGGGTAGTCTTCCACAAAGATGGTGTCACTGGTGGCATGTACCTAATTACAAAGAAAACGTCTAAGTAAATAGAATACAAGAAATATGCCTTATTTAGTTAGACAAACATGTTCGCATGCGAGATAATTTTAGACAATTATGAAATGTAATTTCGGTGGAAGCTTTTACGCGAAAAGATTAACTTCTGTCATTAAATACGCTTGATGTATCTCGAAATTCGTTTTATTGTACTTAGATAAAGTACGGAGCTTTGCGTTTTCTTGGATTGCGTTCATTTACTTAATTCTAAAATCCACTTTAAGCCGCCATAGAGCCTATTTTAGAATATACTCTTTAATCAAAAAAGGTAGAAACCTTATTAACGGTATCTACACTATTCATTATTTTACGATATTATTAAAATAAAAATATGTATATTTCATATCGTCATTAGTTTGAAGGCAAGCTTAATATTGCGAAGATATTTTCGTAATATTAAAAAAGGCGTCCTTTCACACAAAATACTAACAGCGTTCATTAAGCAAGATATATAAAACAACTTACCTAAGACTACCGATGGGTGGAGTAGCATAAGGAACTCCTAAAAAGGCTTCAACTGGTGGATGGCTATGTACAATAATACCTCTTAAAGTTCCATATTTAGTCCTTACAACGCGAGTGCTATATTTATGTACCGGAATCGACGCCCCTGACTCGTCACAAAGAGTCACAAATATAACCACCCACATAGCACAAAAATACGCGAAAACCGTAGTAATTATGTGTCCTAAGGAGCTATCTAACACACGCATGACGTCACCAAAGATGACGCATCTTCCATTCATCCGCCTTCATTATCCGACAGCGCCTTCCCAATTCTTTGGAAACCGAAAAATCAGCACAGTTGCACTAATGATTAGAAACATTGATTACAATTTTTTACAAAACCGTTAATAATAGAACTAGTTTCATTGCTGTCAAGGATTTCCGTTAATTATTTGACAAAATGTCCTTGCCATTGAATGCAAACAGTTAGTAAGTTGCTGCGAAATTACGGAAAATTGAAATTAGGGCACAATTTATAGTAAAATGCAATTAAAAATGAATGTTTATAGCAAAAGACAAGTGCATCTGTTACCGATACATTTCAGCTTTAGAAAATTCACGTACCGGCTGTCAAAACTTTAGATAGAAATTCTGAACTACTTTATCGAACAGTCCATGTTCTCATACGTTTCGAATTTCACAGCAATATCTTAAAATAGCGCTTTCTTCGTAAACTGTCATTGCAGTCTAAAATTTTTTCATTCGTGGTATCGTCTCCAGTTCCTTTATTGCGGATGTACTTTTCATCCATTTCAAGTCCGTGACCTTCAATATAGTGTTCGTTTATTATCATTTTCAATTTCATTTAATTTCATTCTTAAGGAAAATTATTACTTCCTTTCTACTTTTAAGAAATAATTTCAGAAAGAAAATGAGAAATTGAATAATCAATCTTTGCCTCTCTGGTATTTTATTTCGCCGATTTGAACATTAATTCGTCTTTTCCAGCTTATTATTCAACTTCAAGGCTTCAATTCGGTCTGGAGAACGAGTCTGAAAAGGAAATTATACATTAATTAAATTATAAAATTATATTCATTATTTTAGTTGTACTTTTAAATATTGATCGATGAAAGCTGACATTTATGTGATTTTTTAAATGTAAAATATTATTATCCTGGCATGTAATTAAATTATTCACATTCCCTTGAAATAAAAGCGTATTTTCGTAACAGCCAAGTTGTATTTAAAAGCATTTTGAAAGGTACCTTATGGTATATCACTTTGCAAATAATGCAACATTAATCTTTCGTATGCTTACCTATTTCTTAGGACATAGAGTGCATTGTGGGGTCAATTTAACCCAAAATTAAATTACGCCAAAAATATAGATTTTTTATTAATAATTTATAAAATGCTCTATAATATAATGTAACCAATGATAATTAACAACTTAATGTCATTGAAGTGTCTCAGAACATGTTTGGGACAAAATAACAGAATGTTCCTTGCATATACGTTTTTTACATGTTTTGCTTGCATATCTGCTGGAAGTCTTCTTGTCTTTCATTCTGGGGAAAATAAACAACGTGTTCTGATGTTATTTGGTCTTATTAGGATCATATCTTTTCGGAGTATTTCAAAAACATAACGTTTCATGTTAAGATGTACTGAACTTTTGCATTATTGGATCTGTATTCCCTTTTGTTACACAAACTGCATACTGGGGTCATATCAACCCTAAGCCTTTATAACACAGATATAGTGAATAATAAATTTAAATAATATTTACCAAAACGTAGTACAAATTAGCTATAAGGATACAAAAATCAAAACAAAATAGAAAGATTATTGTAGATTTTAAAATTAAATAACAGTCTTTGGGGTCAACTAAACCCCAACCATGCACTCGAAAAATCAATGATGATGTTATTGTAACTAAAGGAGGTTTGTAGCTATATAAAACACATTTAACCTAACATAATGACGGAAATGGTTAATTTTAAATCGCGCCGAATTTTGACAGATTTTCTATTAATTCAGCCATACACATTAACTAGCCATACATTCCACTTTTTAAACTGTTGTGTTTATTTTGCAGCGGTGCAGTAACCATCTTGAATTAATTAACGTAAATTTAAAATTTTAAAAGAATTTACAAAAGTTAGTGGTTGCTAAATTTTTAAGTAAATGTTTTTAGTTCGCATATACTATTCTATA
>JAHWXV010209817.1:0-12483 GCA_024586415.1 Phrixothrix hirtus | reverse complement strand
CGTGTGTGCGTGTGTGCGTATGTGCGTGTGTGCGTATGTGCGTGCGTGCTTGTGCGCGTGTGTGCGTGTGTGCATGTGTGTGTGGGTACGTATGTGAGTGCATGTGTGCGTGTGTGCTTGTGCGCTTGTGTGCGTGTGTGCTTGTGTGTTTGTGTGCGTGTGTGCGTGCGTGTGTGCATGCGTGCGTGCGTGCTTGGTATATAATACAAAACCTAGTATGTTGATATTTAGATTTACTGGAAAAAATCCAGAATTCAGTTATTCAATATTCTTATAGACAAAAAAGTTGCTCATAAAACCATTTTTATTATATGAGTGTTAGACTGACGTTTTGGGTTGTAACTTAGTCCTTGCTCTGAGTCTATAAATGGCATAATAAAAATTAATACCATAGTTTAAATTAGGGACTTACACAAGATAGGAAATCTAACATGTACACGAATAAAAATAAAGTAAATTTTAGGTTGTTAGTAGTTAACAAAGTAACTATGATCTAATTTAAAAAAAATAATGTAGTACTAAATCACAATACACACATTTGAAATTTATTTCGTTAATCAAATTAATAAATAATGTTGAACCATTTACAGATTTTATATATATTTATATAACAAATAAATACAACAAATACAAATGAAAAGTCCTCCATCAGAGAAAATATTTAATAGTGAAAACAAGAAAGCGTCCTAATAAATTTGGTTATTTAAATTAAATGTATTTCAAAATGTTAGTATAAATGTTGTTAACAATAGAGCAATCAGTTTTACTATTAAGGCAATTTGGATGTAATTCAATTACCAGAGTTTCAAGAAAAATTCTCTTTATGTAATCTGATTCCTTAACAATAATATTAATGAGATCAAGATCAACAATATGCTCTGCTTCCGTGACATAAAGCACAACAATTAGGTTTAGCTGAAAAGTCAAACTTATGTTACAGTGATTAGTATTAAGGTAGAAACACACATAACCGGGACGTGTCCGAGCCGGAGCAGTGCCGTTACTCGATGGAAAAATTGTACTATTGAATTAAATGGGATCGAGACACGTGTCTTGATCCTATTTAATTCAATGCTGCAAATTTTCTACTGAGTAACGGTACTGCTTCGGTCCGGACAAGTCCTGGTTATGTGTGTATCTACCTTTAGTGTGTAGAATGAAACTTTTAGAAAATACTTGCAAAAAATGGTAATTCTAAATCATCGACTAAATGCGAAAGGGTACGGCGTTTTTTAAGAGGTGCTCGAAGATGTTTCATTGTAAATTTGTGGAAGGATGTCGTATCAACACCAGTGAATTATGAATGGCAGGCTATCAAGTAGTTGCCTAAACAGCATTATGAAATATGTATAAATCGTATAAATCGCTTCAAAGTATTATTTCACCAGAACCCGCTGACGGGGCTACAAAGGGTATTACTTTGTTTTCATTCGAGTAGAATTATCAACCAATAGTGCATTTAAAGCTATGGAGATAAAGCCATTCGCGTACCACGATGTGAGCTGCTGAAATCACAGAAGGAAAACCCTACTTAATTCCGCTATAAGTGTTGAACAATTGAATTCAACCTTTAACTGGCGGGATGGCTAGATATCATTCGGGAAATATTTACGTTCTTTAGATTATACACGTTAAGGTAGATAGGGAGCAAGACTTAGCTTATTAATTCGATTAATACATTATTTTCCGAAACGTCTACTTCCAGTATTCCTATCAGTATCACTGTAATGGTAGTCAAATCTTAACTATGAGCGCAAAATCGTCACCTTCCATCGATAACTGGCGTATTTCGGTCAATATTCCTATATTCCTTTTAGAATATACATACTTTAGAATCCGCGATTGTCATTAACTCCTAAACATCTAAACACGCCAAAAATGACAAACAAATTAATATCTCACAATCTCAGCAAATTTTCAACCCCTGCTTTCGTTGAATCGTCACCTATGCGTCTAATTTACATATTTTATACGTACTTAGATTTATAGTTCTTACCGGTAGCAGCGAATTGGCGCTGGCCACCACGTGAACCATGGTACGATTTTACCGTTTAGCCTATAAATGCAACACCATTATTATACAAATATTTCAGTTATAATGATTACCTACATTTCAAGCACATTGACCATACATGCTATTCTTCCAATGGATTTTTTAACCTGTCCAAGCAATTTGTATAGTATGGACAAATCGTACGTTTTTCCCTATTATACATAGTGGAATAGAAAACATAGAAAACAGCTTATATTTTTATATTGCTCGGGTTGGTTTCCGGTGCATTGGTTTCCAAGTATTATAATAAGCTAAGTTTATATTCATGTTTGCAGTGCAAGTCAAACTGATTCCTTCCTTTTATAGAGTTTTTTTGTGAGTAGTCTTAATTTATGCCAATAACAATTTACTTCCGGTTCCAAGCCCTGTAAACGTGCAAAAAGGATATGGTCATTTTAAAATTAGTTTTTGGTAAATTTCTAATTGCTTTTTATAAATAGTAAATAAATAAAAATAAAAAAGCACATAAATAATTATAATGAAACTTTTTTCTTGCTGATATGAGAATAATCTTCGTTAAAATATGAATACGACGAAACTAGTTACTAATTTCAGTAGAGAGTAGTTAACATGTTCATACTGATAGCAATTATGGCGTAAGTTCAAACATTCAATAGGAAAACGCTATAAGTCCGTTGGCGTCCATCCAACCAAACGGAACAAATACGTTTGCTCTTTCATCTGTAAACTTCAATAATTTCAGTTTTTATTAACGACACATTTAGAAACACTATTTTTATGTGTTCAAACTGAAGGATCATTGATAATGTAATATAATAGTCTATACCTTTTCTAGTTGCACCCAAAACTTTAATTCTATAACTTCTGCATTTATCAAATATTTCGTAGTTTGGTTTCAGGCGAATTATTCATTTTAGTTTTTTTGGATTTATAAATAAAACTGTGTGATGCTTAGGTTTTTACGTACTAGAACGCCTCCAACGTAACTACAATGTCTTTCAATAAAATATAGAAACATACCTACATACGGCTGCAGAAGAATTACTGAGTCACGTTAAGGGCCTAAATACGTTGCATTAAATTTTCCACACTGATTAAATTGGTACGTGAACATCACATCGATTAAGTTCAAACCTCGCTGGACATTATTTCGAGATATGTATATGGTTTTTAGCGCAAAAGAGTTATGAGTACAGTGGTTCGCAGAAATTTCAAAAGGGCTCCATAGAATGGGGCCAAAAAATATTGAACGTATATAATGTGATAGTTACCAATCTATTTGCAAAACTGCAATACTATAAAGACAATATATAATTTTGTAATAATTGATTATTAAATTGCGTGATATGGTATTAGACCTTTAAATGTAACCATCGGATACTAGCTGATTATCTAAGTCGCTGTTAGTTAAACTGGGTTGCTTTGATATAATTGCAGAACATTGAACTATGTAATCTCTAAAGAAAATAAAAAACATTAAACCGCTTTTATTTGGACAAAATCGAATTTAGAAAATTCTTTTCCAGCCTTTTGGGAGTTTCTCATACGCAATACTTATAGGAAGAAGTTTCATCGAAATTTTGACGAAATCACGTACGTTTATTGACGACTTTACTCATATTACAAGTCATTGTAGTTGAATGTAGTCTACCACCGTGTATAAATAAACATTCACATTAATTAAAATCGACGAATGAACTCTATTCTGGTTGTGTACTTTTTCAAACAATGTTTTAAAATTTAGTTTTTCAATGTTTTTTGTCGACGTAAAATTTATGAATAAACAATGAAGGTTTAGCTATTAAGATTGAGTTACCGCTTGCAAGAGAAAATGCAGCTTGCTCTATACAGCTAATTTGCTTTTCTCTCTATTTCTGAACTAGTCGTATTGAGAAAATTAAAATACCCATTTGGAATACTTTTCTGTACCTTGTGTAAAAGTTTGAGAGAAGTTGTATAAAATATTAACAGATTTTCAATTTTACGTATATAATTCGAAGTCTTTTATTGCACAATTTCGGAAATACTAAAAAGTAACATACATTCCTAGAGGGCGCACTTTCTCATTAGTGATAATACAAATTTTTAAATTCTGTTGATGGTTGTGTGCGTTTTCTTAGCTTTTGAACAATTTGTGTTGTAGAATCAGTATACGAGTCCTTTTTCTAACAAACCTTTTATCAATATTATGTGACTAAGTGTATGTCTTCCGTATGTGCTTATGCCTTGGAAACGCAGAACTAACTGATGCTGTACTGGTGTATTGCGAATCTCGTGCAAATGTGGAAGCCGCGTGTGTATTATATCGATGGTGATATCCTAATAGACATGATCCTGTTGCAAGAACACATACATTCCTTATGTATCACTTAAGAAATTACGGAAATTTTACCCCTCAAGCCCATAAAAGACTACTTCCTCAACTTGTTGCTTTAAAATCCCAAATTTTACATCTGGTGACCGAAAATCCACAAATCAGTACGATAAGGCTTGCTTTATAGCTATGGACAGCTATGTATGTTCTTTGAAGAACTTTTCGAAAACAAGAATTGTATCCCGACTATATTCAAAGCTTCTACGCCTTACAACCCACAGATGTTCCACGTAAGGTAGAATTTTGTTGTTGGGTATTTCGACTAGTTAACAGATATTCTCGGTTGTTATATATCTTGTTGTCGTGCAATGAACCCACATTTACACCTAATAATGTTACTAATTTACGTAACAGTCACATTTAGAGGAGCAAAAATCATCACACTATTCGGAAATATCACCATCAGTAACGGTTTTGTACCAACGGCAACCTCTTAATTAGAAGTTTCGTTTTACATCCGCGACTAATGGCAAAGATTATGTGCACATTTTAAAAATATGCTGTTTGCTTGAGCTCCCTCTGATTTACAATCGTATTTGCTTTTTACACACTGGTGAACCTCCGCACATCGCACATTCTGTTACAGAACTCAACACTGTAGAAATTAGTAAATTGGCCATAATTGCCAAGTATATTGGCCCCATCGCTCGCTCAATTTAAATGTGTGCGATTTTTTTTTGGGACACATGAAAGATGAATATTCCCTAACAGTTGGTGGATATTTATAGGATGCAGCATACTTTATCCGTTAACGGCTCGAAATCATCAGCAGGGGCAATGTCTCTTTAATGGGGAAGGCGCAGGCTTGCCTAGATAGCGTGGAAAGCATTCTGAACCATTATTTTAAATGAAAACTGAGATTTTAAGTTTTTAGTTTATTAAATACTGCAGTTTAAACTACGTTTAGACCCATCAAGATTATTCAACAGTAATGGAAACAAATAGAGGGGTAGTAGAACATAATTAATGGTACCTTGCAAATTAGTGCAGCTTCTCCAATGTCAGAAAAATTTCTAGCGCTTATAATTTCTAAAAACATTACACATGTAATAGTAATAAGAATTCTTAGCCTATTTTCTATCTAAAACATAGGGTTTATTAATATATCGTTTTACGCCAATACTGAGCACATTAAATCATAATTAAATTTGCAATCTTTAGAAATGATTCATTTTAATTTAAATGAGAAGATACCATATTGTTTATTCTGTCAATGTTATAAAAAGATTAAATAGATCATCAGTAGTCAGAGACTAAGTGTTAAGCAGAAATAAAATTGGTAATTGAAATTCATCTGTTTACGAATAAAGGTTAGATGATTATTTGTGGCAATAGATTCAGAACTCCCTTATTAGTTGGTAAACAAGGTGCAATTCATACGTTGTTTTAATTTACTATGTCTGGAATTACATTAAGCATTTTTTCAATTGTATAACGGATTGATTATGGATCATATGTCAGCAGTTCATAAAATATTTTCATGTATAAAAATTTTATAAAAGGGTTTAATGAAATTCAACAGTCTTAAAAATGCCTCTCTTTTAGTAGGTAGAATTGCCCATTCATATCAATCTATCTTGCAGAAAGCATAGATTTTATTTTCCATCCCACGAGTGTTTATTTTTAAATCGGCGATTTATTTAGTGTATTAACGAACTATTTATTTAGTTTCGTCATTAGCAATTTATATTTAATGGCAAGCTGTTAAAACATTTCGTGTTACTTACACTAACGAATGAATATCGATTCCATATGTTATTGGGAATTAAGTCAGCAGTTTTTAGAAATGTAATACAAGATTTAACTTTTATAATATAATCTGAAGAGTTATAGATAACAACCCGTAGAAACAATAAATGATACGATATTTCATTTCGAATTTGCCTAATTTGGAATATTTGTATTCTATGAATGAATCATTAAAATGATTAAAAAATACACTTTGTAATAAAATTATCTTTTTCCTTTCCATATATTTAAATTGAGATAATATTGTTAGTGTTGCTAGGATGTAGAAGGAGATACTTATAATATTATGGTTTAAAAGAATTTGTTTTGAAACTATTTCACCTGTTTTTCTTGTAATTGTAAAATAATGATTCAAAGGAAGCCTGCTTTCACATTTTAGATTGTTCCTGAAAACGATTATTAATGCTTAGGGAATAGAATAACCTTGTATTAAATAATACATAATCAATCCTCTGTATTATAACGGGTTTTCCATTGTGCTAGTGTTAAATGGTAGAGGATTAAACTACGTTTTTTGCTATACCTAGGATTTGTTTTATTATGTAGTTACTTTGAAAACCATTAATTATACTAGAAAGAAGTGTCGTAAAGCATAGGTTATCAAAGGTAGCTCTTGTTCTTACAATCTACCAGAAATTCGTACATTTGTGCTTAATAAAGAGTGCATTATGTGCAACTCTTTCCATTAAGTTATTTCGTTTAACTTCCAATTTTGTGTGACATATTTAGTTCTTCATGCATTTATTTCGTTTTCCTGTAGACCTCATTTTAAGTTATTTGTTAAATTTAAATAAAAATATATTAATATTATAAACAATTATGAAATAATGAAAATGATTGTTACAATGCTAAAAGGCGATTGAAGAATTTTTCAAGTTACTTCAGGCCTTCAATTATGTTGACTTATTTCAAAGTTTGCTTAAATTCATAACGTTAATTTTTGAACAGAAAACAGATTGATATCTTTTTCATTAACAGTTGAGGTTAAGTCAAGTTTATCTTAACTTTCCAACGGTTAAGGAATAAATATGTTACTCCTTATCTAGCTAACATCAACACTGTTTAAGAATATTGGTTTACGGCGTAAAAACATATTTTAGGTATTTATGGATTAGCTGAAGATATAAACAACTATAGTTGTTTTTACAGGTGGTTTTCGTAGACCTGTGATTTGAAAGAACGCCAATCAACGAAATAAATATAATATTTAACCGCTCCGAGCCCAAGATTTTTCAACAGAGAATATTTAGTTTTCAATGGTTTAAGTAGCAGGTTAGTAGCTATTGACTTCAGATGTTGCTCGTTCAATTTTTAATTAAAAGAATGGAATAAGCGAGAAGTTTTTTTATTCTTCAATCTCTAAAGGATTTTTACAAGTACGACTACTATAATTAAAGTCAAGATATTTTATTGCCTTTACGTTTTTATTTCAACAATCAATATTCGACTAATAAGCTTTATATATGACTTTAGAAAAATATATGCATAACCAAGCAACCTAAACAAATTTCAAGCGCAATACCACACAAGGTAGGAGCTAATTTGGCAGGCAATGTCTCACTTAGAAAAGTTGAAATAAGTAGATGAGGAAAACCATTTGACAGAAATTAAACATTAAATCATACACAGGGAGACGCTTTCAAGTATTTAATGTTATAATACTATCATCTAAAGATATATTTAGCGTATTTGCCTACTTGAAACAGAAATAAAGCCGTTTAAATCAATACAGTTGGAAGTTATAAAAATAAAGAAAGAGATTACATCAACAATAGCGAATTTTAATTATCTAAAAACGTCATTCAACGAAAGGTCATTGACGTTTGGTTTAACCATATTATAAATAATTGAAATACAAATTAATCTTTTCTGTAGAATTTCTTTTATTCAAAATACGAGAACCTTATTTAAAATTCATTGTTACAAAGGACTGTAAAATTTAAATATTTTTGAAGCATATAGCTACTGAAGTTATAAAATACCTAGAATTAGATAAAGATAGAGATAACCTTTCTTATACAGTAGTGGTGTAAAAAAGTCGCTTTACCTTGCAAAATATCAGATACTTCTTAATTTTTAGTATTTTTCGGTCAAAATGAAAAATTGAAAATTTTCACCTGGAACGTTTTCCACCCGCTCCTCAAACTTGGATATAGATGAAAATTCAGCCTTTTTGAAGTATCTCCATAGCAGTGAAGTTTATATTAAACCATAGTCATTAGTTTTGTAGAAGTTAAATTTCCCACAACTTTTGTCCGAAATATTTTTCTCTATAACTGGTAATCTACGAGTTACGGTACTTCAAATTTGGTAATTTTTATTATAACTTTTAATCCACTTTATTGCATAATAATGTAAGGTTAACATTTCTTATTGTTCATATTTTTATTCTTATAAAGTGTTTTTAGAATTATTGTACAAAAATATATAGTTGTGTTACAAAAATCATAATAGTAAACTCTATATCACACGCCTTGAAAATTGTCGAGCGAGGCGTAGCCGAGGCCGATGTCACTACTACTAGTGTTATAATGATTAATTACAATCTGTGTAATCTACAAAATTTTATCTTCTAGCGTAAACAAGGAAAAACCTAAATATAAATTAATATTAGCTTTGAACAGTCTGCAAATATTGTTTAGGTTGAAAATGCGAAGGGTAACGAATTATTTATTTATAATAATATTTTTAATATATATCAATAAATTTTATTACAGTGTTCATTACTATAATAAATCCCATTACGATATTCAGTTGCTTAATGAATGGCATTATGACACTCAAGTAGGCATTCATAAAGCCGTTATTATGACAAGTTAGCAGATAAAAGAAGTTTATATGAAATTTTGTTTAAAATATTTTTAAGTAATAGATATTGTGTCCCACTGGAGAATGACTAGCAAGGGGATCTAAAAGGTGTAGTGTTGGTTATATTGGAAAGGTTTCAGGGGATTATAAGAGAAGTTTACATGTTACCTCAATTTTTTTAAGATATTCGCGAGAAATCAAAATTGCCACTTTCTACTTTTGTCTCATACACTTGTGGTTTTCATATTTCAGTTTTCAAACTTCCACATTATTAAAAGAATTTAAACCTAGATATGATATTCTAATTAAATTTTTTATCGTTCTTTGTTTTCAAGGTACATGTACGAACTTTGTGAAGTTCCCCGAAGAACCGTAGTAATATCCCGCAACCCGATCTAACTGAATCCCGAGAATTCACGTGTATTCCCAATATTAGTGATTCCGAAAGTGTAATAATTAAAACTTGAATAAAGGCGAAACAAACTTTCAGAGGGTGTCAAATAAGTACCGTAATAGAGTGCATAGCTTTAATTTATTTCAGACAAAAGAATTGTTTAAATAACAATTAGTTCATCGACAGCTCCTCCAGACTGAGTTGATGAACCAATAAAGTCTTGCTTAAATAAGCTACAAGTTAATTAATCAAAAATGCTGAATATCGCCGTTTAGTGTCCGAAATTACTCGAGATTGTAATCATAACCGAAATAATTGACATAGTAGCAATCTCGGACAGTTTAAACAAAATTATTTTAAAAAAGGTAATTAAATAGAATTACGCAATGAATCATGTCACGCAATAATTTGTTTAAAGCAAATGTATTGTTATCCGAGTTGGATAGATACCAAACAGAGAAAACCGCCCAAGTTAATATTCGCCGAATAGAGAACGATAATATGAATTTAACTATAAATAAGATGCTTTTGCGAATCAAAAGACAGTCTTTATGTGGGACTCGATGCTACATGCTACACAGTAAAAGTTTCTCTGTATAGTCAAGCTATTTTGTTATTAAATTTTTCAGCGATATTTACGTGAGGTCTTATTGACTAGCCAAAGTTGCAAAAATTCCGAGTACCGATCAAATTAAAAATCTGTTAAAAAGGACCGTAAACCAGATATCTAATTACATATATCCAGATCCTCTAGACCTTCGTTCCGTTTGAAGTTTCTCTGCAATGAGCGACAACCCGGAGTATATAATAACATAACAACAGGAGTCCCCGGGATCGAACATCTCCGGCGTTATCGTCACCGAACTTGTAGCTTAGCCAATTTTGAGCCGATCACAAACAGGTTGCTCGGTAACCGTTTTCGCCCAACGTCAAGTATCCTCAGCAGCGTTGTGCGTCAAGTTGTACTAATAACGATGGCATAACTGCGTTGTTTTGTGATAAGCTGTCACCGACAACGACAATTTGTTAGCAGGCGAGTTGCTCTGTAACAACCTGCAAACGACGCGACGTTTAGCTATACTGTGTGGCAAGAAGATCCGTCCCTGATTACTGTCTGTATAAATTAAGCACACGGCAGCCGCCACAGGCGATGCACCTGTGCCTGTATCTCGAGGTCTACCGCCGGCTTTCGCGATCAAATATAGCATAAAAGCAGAACTCAGCGAAGGCAGAACACGTTGCGTCGAAATCTTGCGACACCGTCGCGACGATACTAAACTAACCCCCATATAGATCAGATACAGAAATTGACTTTTCGTGCAATCATAATTGATTATAAATTATCCCTGATACTTGTTACACTGCCAAAATACTGTTTTAAGTTTCATTTGTTTTATCTAACTGAACTATTTTGATTTTCATTTGTTTCACATTAATAAACTGTTTTATAAATCGTACGATTCCTTTTAATACCTCCGGAAATCAAACCTATTATTAAACAAATTTCACCGAAGTTCTTTTTGCAACCGAAGTCGAAGAACCTATAACCTATAAATAATTATTCCACAGGTATATCGAATGCAACACCAGATAAACGAAGGAGCCTAAGTCGCTTAGGACACACTGAAAGCCATCTAAGAACCCGACCACCACGATTAAGCAATCTCATTGCAAAATATGAATTCTTTATTTTTTCCGGTGCAATTTTCATAGCAGATTGAAATGTCAAAATTTTTGTTTTTCTTATGGGCCGCTATCAACTATGTCCCAGTTAAATCTGTATTTTTCTTTACTTTACAATGGTATACAACAATCTTATACAAATTTGTAGCTTTTCTTTAAAGAAACCTTGGAAATTTATTATTCGGCAGTAACTTGCAATAAATTAAATATCATTGATCGGAGACTGCCGTGAAAAGCAATTACTATAATAAGTAACTTTCTGCGTTTTTGGAATGTCTTCTTTTATTTATTCTTTTACAATAAATAGGATTTGCAATATAGTATTATTTTAGTAAGTGTAACAATGTATATTAATCGAGCGACACAGAACCCAAAAGTTTGACATGATGACGTATTACTACGTAGACAGGCCGAGATGAGGATGTTCAAAGGATGTTCAAAGCGTTAGCTTTTAATTTACAGGAACCTTTGTCGTTGATTAAACCTGCTATAAGCCCCCGACAGCATATTTCTTTAATACTAGAATTGTGCCATTGCAAATTGAACATTGAACAGCAGTACCGAAATCTACTCAACACTGAATTGTAAAACGACATAAATGTCGTCCATATAAATACCCCATTTGCCAAGTTATATACTAGGTGTTAATAACCGGGGTCTAGAATTCTACAAATGATACACCAGTGACGCCAATCCAAATTTTCCCAAACATTTGTTATGATTATGTGGCACTCGATTTACTAACAATTGTTTATTGAAGAGACATAACTCGCATTATTGGGCCGGTGAAAATCCCGACTTGTATGGGAATTTAAGCTTCAAGGCCACTTTGACTTTAATGTACATATTGAAGGCTTATAGGCCCAATAATTTTTCAGGAATCACTCATAGCACACACCTATGTTTAATTATTATTAAGGAGAGATCTAGCAGGTACATTACATGATATACCTCTGGCAGAAGTACGTGATTACTGGTTTCATTAGGATGGATCTCCAATATACAATTCAAGAATTGTACGTTATTATTTAGATATACATTTTCTAAATCGATGGATTGCATTGGATGGACCTGTATCTTGACTTGCTAGGTCTCTAATTTGACGCCTTTGGGTTGGGTTATACATGAAGAAAATATTCTTTCAGCGGAGTTATAATATTATTGCGGAAGTTCAAGAAACGGTACTACGACCATTTCAAAACACCCAACCTTGTATGTTATACAGAGCAGTGAATAGAAGATGTTACCTCCGATTGGAATGTACTGGCCATTTATTTAAACAGATTTTGTAACTAAGTTTGTTTTTTAATGAAATCTATTTATTTGCACAAGGCGACTATTTCTTTGTATACCTGTTGTAATCGCTATTGTATTTCTGTCGCATTTTCAATAATCAAAGCAATCGGTTCTATTCAAACATATATATATATATATATATATATATATATATATATATATATA
>JAHWXV010209813.1:0-14064 GCA_024586415.1 Phrixothrix hirtus | reverse complement strand
CTTTAAATCCAAAAAATAAGACATTTCTAAATTTCAGTAAAGCGAATTTTGATCAGATGTATGAGTCAATTAGAGATTGCAATTGGCAACCTATTAATCACTATAAAGATGTAAACAGGGCAACTGATTATTTTTATGAAACATTATATGCTATCTTTAATTATATACTACTGCGCACTAATAAGCTAAAAAGAAAATTTCCCTTTTGGTTTACTCTTAAAATTATTACATTAATTAAACTAAAAATTAAGATTAGAAACATGTGTAAATATGGTTGGACAGCTTATAATCACAAAGATTTTGGACAGATACGAGCTCTTATTAAAGCAAAAACTAAAGCAGACTATTATGAGTACATTAGAGGTGTACAAAACAATATAATAGATGACCTTAAAAATTTTTGGACTTATATCAAAAACAAACGGAGTAACGTAGGCATGCCGATACCGATGTTTCTTGGTAGTCACACCTTGCACACTAATAACGCAATAGCAGGAGATTTAAGGCTATTTATTATGGATAATTATATCCGTTCTTCTGACGAAAATGTTGTCTCTACAAATATTAATTGCAATAACTCGATCGTGCTAAGCAAAATAACTAGCGACGAAATACTAGACTCGATTAAGAAACTTAAAAATACTAGGTCAGTTGGTCATGAGAATGTTCCATCTTACATTATTAACGCTTGTGCTGAATTTCTTATTACTCCTCTTAAATACATCTTTAATCTTAGTATTGCAACCAATAATTTTCCAGGTAAATGGAAAATAACTAAAATAAGTCCTATTCATAAATCTGGTTTAAGAGCTAACATTTCTAACTATCGTCCCATATCTATTCTTTGAGTTTTTCCAAAAATATTTGAATCTGTTATACCAAGGAACCTGCATCGATAAATTAGTTTTCAGTTATCTCCCAGGCAGCACGGGTTTACAAATAAATGCTCCACTGAAACAAATATTGCTGTATTTGCACAGTATATATCAGATGTCTTAGATAAAAGGCTGCAGATTCATGTCATTTATACTGATTTCTGCAAGGCTTTTGATCGTGTTGACCACAAAAAATTATTAACGAAATTAGCGAATGCTGGTTGTCACAAGAATCTAACTTAGTTAATTGATTCTTATTTAAGTAATCGCCGTCATTTTGTTTATTGTAATGATGTGATTTCTGATCATTTCATTTCTTCCCAGGAGTTCCACAAGGATTGGTCTTAGGATCCTATTATTTTTAATTTTCATAGATGATATAGGATCTAGCATAACAAATTTTCACAATATTTACTTTACGCAGATGACTTAAAACTATTGGTAATCCGCAAGATCAGGAGCTCTTACAAACAGATAATGACTTAATCTATGCCTGTTCTATTAAGAATAACCTTCCTTTTAATGTTCAAAAATGCTATTCGATGACATGCACGAAGAAATTATATAACACGGTTTATAATTACAAGTTGGGGTCGTCTTTAATTCAGAACATAAATATAACAAAAGATTTAGGAGTTACATTTGATGGCAAATTATATTTCAATAATCATATTGACGCACTTATAATTGACTGCTTAAAATTAACACGTTTTATTTGTAGAAATACACATAATTTTGATAACGCAAATGCCTTTTTGACTCTTTATAATATGCTGATTCGATAAAAATTAGAGTACTGTGCAATTATTTGGAATTCCAAGTATGTTTATCAAAGCAAAGGAGTCGAGTTAATCCAAAAGAAGTTCCTTAGATATCTGCATTATAGAACGAATGACAACATTGAATCCTAGTTATAACTTTTTGTTGAATAAATATCATTGTTACTCACTAATAGTAAGGAGAAATCATATTAGCATAATGTTTCTATACAAAATTGCAAATAATATGGTCTCTGTTGTTGATTTATTATATCAACTGGGTATACGTGTACTCTGTGTTAGCACACGTAACAGGGAAACTTTCTGTTAGGATACTCCTAAAACAAACCACCATCGCAACAGACCTGTTTTGACTATGTGTCGTCTCTATAATATATTGTGTAATGATCTTGACATATTTCGCTTTAAGCTAGATATGTTGAAAAAAAATTCTGGAATAAATCATCCTTCATTAATAAATGAAAATGTTTTTGATAAAAACTATGAATAAACTATGTACATAGCAATAGAAATTAGCATAGATATATTGTCTGTCTATCCAAACATTAATATACATTTTTTTAATCCTTATACCTTTATTCTGTAGTTCGGCTTGTACCTGTTGAATCAAGTACTATTATAATTATTCTTATAATTAAAGCACGCAAGCAACCA
Organism: Phrixothrix hirtus; assembly: GCA_024586415.1. Classification (NCBI taxonomy): domain Eukaryota; kingdom Metazoa; phylum Arthropoda; class Insecta; order Coleoptera; family Phengodidae; genus Phrixothrix; species Phrixothrix hirtus. The sequence continues at coordinate 11,756 of JAHWXV010209813.1, read as the reverse complement.
CGAATACAAGCACGCACGCAGAACGCGTGAACGCAAGCGCGCACGCAAACACTTACGTAAGCACGCAAGTACGCACCAACACACCCACACACGCATGCCCGCAGACACTCACACACGCACGAATGCACACACGCAAGCACGCACGAGAGCACGCAGGCACGCTCGCAAGCACGCACGCAAGTACGCACGTACCCACACACTCACACACATACGCCCGCACGCACTTACACACGCAAGCATGCATACAAGCAAGCACTTAAGCGCGCACGCAAACACGCGCCCAAGGACGCACGCATGCAAGTACGCATGCACGCATACACAGATGCACTTATACACCCATACATACACGCTCGCAAGCACTCAACCAAGCACGCACTCAAGCACGCACGCAACCACATGCAACCACGCACGCACGCAAACACGCATGCAAGTAATCACTCAAGCACGCGCGCAAGCACGCACACATGCAGGTACGCAAGCAAGCGCGCAAGCACGTAAGCAAGCACGCCCGCAAGCACGCCCGCATGCAAGCACGCACACGATGACTCACGCAAGCACCCATGTACGCAGGCACGCTCCTAAGCTTGCGCGCAAGCACGCACGCAAGCACGCAGGGAAGCAAGCACGCAACCAGGTAGTTATTTACGTACGCAAGCTCGTACGCGAGGACGCTTGCAGCACGCACGCAATCACGCACGCAAGCGCGCACGCAAGCATGCAGGCGAACACGCACAAAGGACCCGAGTACGCAAGCACCCACGCAGTTTTTCGCGCAAGCACGCACGTAAGCCCGCACGGAAGCACGCGCGAAAGTACGCACGCAAGTACGCACGCAAACACACACGCACCCACGCAAGCACTCCCGCAATCACGCACGTTAGCTCGCGCGCTAGCTTTCACGCAAGCATGCACGCAAGCAGGCACGCAAACACGCACGTAGGAACGCACGCAAACACGCACGCAGTCTCGCATCTAAGCATGTGCGCAGGTAAGCATCCACGCAAGCACGCACGCGAGCACACACTCAAGCACGCACGCAAGCACGCACGCAAGCATGCACGCGAGCACGCACACAAGCAAGCACGCAAGCACGTACGCAAGCACTCACGCAACACGTACGCAAGCACGCACGCACGCAAGCACGCCCGCAAGCACGCACGCAAGCACGCACGCGCTCTTGCACGGGCGAATGCACTCAGGCACGCTTTCGGGCATGCACGAATGCACGCACGCATGCACGCCCGCGCTCACCCACACGGGTGTGCGTGTTTGTGTTTGAGTGTGTTCGTGTGTGTGCATTTATGTGTGTGTGTGTTCTCGTATGTGTGTGTGTGTGTGTGTTTGTGTTTCTCCTGGGGCTTCGCGTGATAGTACTTGGATTCGAACTTGCAGCACGCATTTCTTACTTCTTATATACTTTAGACTCTGCAGTAGTTGGTTAGCTTTCCCCTCTGTGTCTGTTTGGCGAGAATATACACCACAATATAATAATATTTCAAAAGCTACGGTCAAAGGTATGCAAACTACTTTGTGATTTTACTTACTGATGTCGATGGCGAAAGATAATATAATTCGAAGATGTATTGTAATAAAATTAAAAACGAAAGTTAAAATGCCTGAAAGGTTTTGAAGAAGAGAACAAATCCAAAATATGAAACGAAGCTTGGACATCATAAATGAAAGCTAAAAATCACACAACTTTGCCTAAGTTCCCAAATACAGCCAATACTATGTTATAGTGTATACCAATTGACGAATTTCCGCTCTGTAAGAAACGCTGAACTGACAACAATCAAACAAAAGAGAAAGTTCGAACTGCTAAATAAACACAAAAAAACAATCCAAACCAGTAGTAATGGATCCAAAGATAGTAGTATATAACCCATCTACTTAAGCACTAAATAGTACCGAAATCAGCATTCTATCAAAAGGATTTAATTTTACTATAACACCTAGAAATATTCCCGTTGAGGAAATAATATGAGGAGTAGAACCATTTGTGGGCTAGACAATAACGCCGTTGAAGAAAAAGAAAGGCTAAAAAAACTCGAAGAAAATGATAACATAGTAATTTTACCGGCAGACAAAGGAAATGCCAAAATAATAATAGACTGTTTGACCCTCATAATTAACATGTATAGAAATTACTCAATTCTCACATTAGAAAATTGGAATAAGCTGTCACCTATTACAAATTTCTAAAAGGCACTTTATGTAGAACTTACCTAGCAGTGTTTCTAAGTTAAAAACGCACTTTATAGGCTATAAAATAAAAATTTAGTAAAATATAAATTGTGCTCTGTTACATAAAACGCGGGTTTGGATGTTAAGTCCATAGTGTGAAATAAACTAAAAATCGAAGGCCAAATTCGAATTGTATGTTCAATACGGAAAGGTCTTGTAAGCAGTAAATCCATAAAGCGATGAATCTTCCCAAAATTATGCTGTAAAACACAGGCGCAAATTTCTAACAGAATGTCAAACGGTTTTTCAACAAGGCACGCAAACAGTTTTTGGAAATTTTAGATACATTGATTGGTCAATGCAACAGCAGGAAGGGAAGTTACAAAATGTTATACAAGAAAAATCATCTTACTTGCGTTAAACATGCGGTGATGAATTTAGGAAACGAGTGAAAACCTCGTCAGTAGATCAGGTTGACAGTAAGTATGTAAATTCCGAATCAAACACTGCTCGCGAAAATATCCAAGTATTTGAAAATTATAATACCTCTGATTGATAACAGCAGCAAATTAAAGTTCACGAATGGACCTCAAGAAATTTATGAAATTAAATATAGTTTTATAAAGCGGGAGTTACGTGTAAAATCGCGCATCTCTGAAGAAGTAGGAGTCGAAGAGTTACCAACTAAGTAAATAAATTGGTATGGAAATCAAATCGTAAAAATCTAATTCTGTTTTTATAGGATGTAAACAGAAAGAAGATACATATTATCCGCTAATCAAAGAATAACATCTAAATCAACAATCGTACCGCGTAAGTAATAATCTTTGACGTTTCAAAACTAATAATTTTTTAAAACGAAGTGTTTAACAAATTTTAACCATGTTCTAACTTAATGTAAGAATATTGTATATTTTACTTATAACATAATTTATACCTGTAGCTGGATACTTTTAGTAAAATCCACACAAATGCTATTTTGGGCAACTTAAAGATTTAAAGGAATCTAAGATAACAGGTCATTGCATTTATTTAAATAACGGTATTCGTAGCAAAATTGTATTTCCATTAATTTGAAATTTAATAAATGTATAGAACCCAGAAATACTTCTTACTTATCAGGTATAGGTCGTAAATAAAGAATATAAAAGTTTTGATGTGACCCACATGTTTAAAAATAAATAACAAAAGGAAAAGTGTGCTAAGATTAATTTCAGATAATAACGTAGACAACGCTACAAAATCACGTGGAAAAAGCCGCCGTTTAATTAGGAGAACTGGATATATCTCTTAAAACTACTAAAAAACCATACCGTGGAACTTCGTGATCTACTAATCAGCTTTGATGTAGTATCTTTCTTCACAAATGAGCCAATAAAAGAGAGCTTATCTAGTAAAGGAAAAATATAGGCCAGATAGTATTAGATTAGATATTATGAAATACTTTCTCAACAATACTTATTTCATTTACTAACACAAAAGATTAGCTCTATATATTTATAAATTATTTTTGCTCTAAATTAATTTAAAACTTAATGTTCATGCATATAGCAAATTATATATGGATGAATTATTCATGCTTGTAAATTGAGTTTAGTTTTCAGTGTAATTGAATACGAAGGTAACTAACATTAACAACTTCTAATTCTAGATTTAAGATGCGTAAGAGAAAGTCGTGCCTTGTCTCACGCCAAATTTTCTTAGTCCGTTAATTTTATATTTATAAATGTTTTCTAACCACAAAAGATATGGCTTTAAAATAAATTAGATATATTTAAAATCAAAAATTGACATTTAAATCCCAAGTACTAAATACCACCATCTTATTAAGAATAATAAAAATAGAATATAAACAAAACTGATTCTAGTATTGCATCCGCCTTAAATCTGACAAGAAATACTTACAAAATACAATAAAATGAAGAAATATACCTCAAAATTATACCATTACATATACATCACCAATAACTAATCCAGTGAAAAAATTTTAGCTAAACAAACTATTCAAAAAGCTTCTTACTGAACATCATTTGAGTCTTCTTTTAAAAATCAAAAACGTTATGTGATGATTTTATATTCGAGGCTTTTTCAATTTTAACAAACTTTTTAACTAAATTTTAAATTTTAACGATACCCTTAGGGAAGACTAATGATATGCAACAATAGATATTTAATCACATAATTTACTATTATTTCGTCTTAATCTAACAAACGTCCCCAAGAATAACAGAATAACAACAATATTTTAATTACGAATATATTTTATAACGTGAAACCAAAACTTAATATTACAAACAACAGAGTTCTAAAACATCGAAGAAGTCGTAAATATGCAGAGTTTGCCTTTTTTGGCTATTTGTCGTACAAGATAACCAATTTATTGAAAAAACGAGAAATCATGATCAGTTGTAATTATAATTTTGGCATTAAGGCCATCGCCAACATGGATACCGTTTACAGCAGAGGCACTTGCCTTCTAAATGCTACCCCTGCTATTAAAATCATACACTAACTTTTTACACAAATAGAATTCTAGGTAGGTGTTTCTTAGAATGCCCCAAAGATGCCGCCAAAAATAAAACAACAGGATCATTCGCCTAGAGCAAACGTCTAAACAACTACAATTATATATTTAACGTCACAAAAAACATCAACTACAAACTTGTATTTCACACAATTAGCCTGTATACAAATATAGAAGCTTAAACGCTGTTCATAAACAAGTTTACAATTTTCAAAGACAAAAATAAAGTCAAAGATAAAGTTAAATATAATTTGCTATAACAAAACTACTACATAACGATTATCCTGCATATGACGCTACAATATTAAATTAGTATAATTTTAAAATTCACATACTTTTCTTAAAACGTCTTTCTTAATTTTATAAGCTACTTAAATTATAATTTTAACTAATAAGCATAATAGTAAAAATTTTCAGTGATTTAGCTAATTATACAAGTTAATATTCCAACAATTTTAATAATTATCTACATGCCATTTTCATCCATGATCCTAAAAAAAATCTTTTAAATAGTCTGATACCAGTACTATAATTTAATTCCACCGTACTTTTCATTAAATACACTAATTAATTACACAATTAACCAAACACTCAATGATGCCCCTCTTGTTCTGTCTTAATTATTTTACATATTTCGACATTAAATACTAACTACTTTATTTGTTAATTAACAATTTTTATAATGATAATAAGCTTTATATAAAAGTTCCTAAAACTACACAAGTAACCTTGCTGCACGTCATGACAACCTAAGTTTAAATAAGTTTCGGTCTTATCTTTTTATTTAGTACTAGAATTTACTTCAAAAAGGGTACTTTATATCCTCCAAATGAGGATATAAATTAAATAAAAAAATTCTCCCCGACTTAATCCTAAGAAAGCATATAATATAGAATCAAAAACCTACAAAGTAAAACCAAACTAAAATCTCTTATTAATTGAGTTGAGCCTAGCACAAATTCAAAATTAATATAGCAAGAATCTACCTACCATTAAAGGATAAAAATCGGTATACAAGCAAACAACAAAAATAGATCATTCATTAAATAACTACCAATTTAAGTAGAAGATAGAAAACCAACTATGACTTTAAAGTAAACACCTTCCCTAAGTAAGCAATAATAGAATTATGACACGTTTTATGTGTGTTTGTTTGAACAATGTTAGTTATCCTGTGTTTTTATTTTATTTTATAAGCTCTAGCAAAATCAATCTTTATACCTCTTAGACTCTACAAACAAACGTCACAATATGCTGCTCACTGCTATAATCGAAATAATTAACAACTAAATGAAAATGTTTTTAGTGACCAAGCGGCTAATTAGGAATAACAAAAATAAAAACGTTTGGAATAATTAAAAACATAAAGTACGTCTAACGGCATCAATTTTGCTTTATTTAATTTCTGAACAAAAAACTTTATTAACAATTCTTTTGGTAAAAACTTCTCACAACTACTTTAAGGTCTATTTTAAAATATTGACTATGTTATATTCTGCTATAGAATTCAAATTAACTTTCATAGCGAAATGAATTATATTGTACAGTGTTTCAAAACTCCTGTTACATACTTATTATGATGTATTAGGCTTAATAATTTTATTACCGTTCATGCAAATATTGTGCCTGATATGCATACGAGTGCATTTTATTGTTGCATTAGCTGTTACCAAAATATGGGTAGATCTAGTTATACACTTACAAATAAATACTACAGGCTGGTTGTTTTCTTACAAAAAAGGAATATTTCAAAACAAATATATTTTTCTTGATTGGAATATCAAAAAGAAGCAATTCTTCTTCGTTTTATGGAAGTTTCCTATGCACTAATAGAATTAAAGAAATTCCTAAGTTCACCACCTGTTCCCTTCCAAATGCTAAGAACATCATAGAAACATAGAATGAGCATACCTCCACGATATTTAATATTACGGCGGTGTTCAAAAGCATAATTATTCTCAAAATTTTTCATAAAAGTATTAATCAAACTAAAATAGAAAGCTGGACACATTTCCAAGCCAAAATTCTGCTCACCAAACTTGTTTTCGAACTTAAAACAATTGCTTTTAGAGCAAAATATGTAAGTTATTACATAGTAGTAAAAGAAAGTGCCGAAATGCGTTTTAAAAACAAATCATTTCTTCGTTTATAATATATAAAGTTTATTTAACACATTATGCTGATAAATAAACCAATGATGCCAAATTTCAAAAATTTTGAAACTTTAAACATTAGTTTGAATCAGATCAGAGTATATTTTGGAATGATATGATTATTACTTAAGGCGAGTCTAAAATTTTAAACATAAACTTGTAGAAATAGCTTGTATTAAATGCAACAATGAAAACTGCATTTAGAAGTATTCTGTTGATTGGAATAACATTGGTCTTGCTGTAATAAAAAAAGGATGACGTTTTTTGTTTCATTTTCAATTAATCTCAAATTAATTTGGGCACCTGGTTATACTCAACTGTCTAAATAGATATGTTTTCCAAAACGCTGCGATTGTTTGACCTTATTGGTGCAGGCATTGCTTATTCAATTATTAACGACGTTGTAAATTTATGATTTTTAGCAAAAGTTTGTACCCTACCAACTAATAATTATTTCTAGTTACATCACTGTTTAACTTAGTTTTTATATATGGCTATCTGTTTAAAGCGATAAACCATCGACTACGGGTTATACTCAAATATATTGTATTCATAAGTTCCAATAAAGAGGTTTAATTAATTAACACAATAAACAAGAATCAAGTTCTTAATTGACCTACATTTAAATACTAAACTGCTTTTATAAAACAGAAAAGTTTTTTCATTATCAATATGTAATTCTTATAAGTGTAAAATAATGTTGATTGAAACGGTAATACTATGATTGCGGGTATAATAAAAAGTTAATTATAATTCATTCGCTGACAACATTAACAGTTTACATTGCCAGTAATGATCATGTCGCATGTTTAAATGATATTTTCTATTGTCCTACAACTTTTGCACGTGACAGGTTAGATCAAAGCTGTGTTAATGGACAATGGTTGTGAGTATCAATTTATAATCATTGTTTTAACGTATAAGTTTATCGAAGTAATTGAAAATCAGGTACGCTTAAAAAGTTGACAGCTGTTTTATATTCATCAGCTCAATTAACAAAGTATCTCAACTCCTTTGGGTAATCTATATGATGAAAGAGTATATGCTGTATTTTTAGTGTTTCTCGAAACTCAACGTAAAACGATATTGGCAGTTTCGCGGAAAATCCACTAATAATATGTATATTAGTATATTTTGTATAATTAATGACGTCGGCTGTCACTTGAAAACTTAGTTAAAAGAGTAATATCTTTTAAAAAGCTACGAAATTGCTTTTAAAACTTGTTAAAACTTTGTAATTAGGTAATTGAAAAAGCCTACCCGGACGATAAACTAACAAATATATTCGTTTCCAGGAAATCTACTTGATTTATTTAATGATGAAAAGTCTAGGATTCGATCTAGTTTTAAAATAACGTTTCAATATTGTAAACTTTAAAAAACCAAAAGTTATATTAAAAGCTTTTTTGCCACAATCATTTAACTTTAAACGTAACAGGGGTTTCTGACGGAGAAACTTGGATATAAAATATATTTCTCTGGGAATGGAGAAGTCGGCAATAAAATCAAAATATTGGCTGACCAATGTGGGAAAACAATCTTAAATTTTGTCGGTAGCAATAACATATTTCAACCTAAGGTCTCTGTAATGTAATTGGAAGTTGGAATTGAATTTGAGTTTCAAATAAAGGCATCATCTAGTAATTTTTAATTTCATTAATGGATCTTCCAAGTAATATTTGCGGATTATAAAATGTTTTTATAATGAATTCCAATATAAATAAAGAATGCAAAATGTAACCTAAAAGATAACAGAAATGTAATTTACATCATTTATATGTTTTTAAAAGCTCTTTACAGCTATAAAACGCAATCTCGTTTAAAATAAATTTATATACAAAGGCACCATATTTCTGAAAACAAATTCCGAACATACTTAATTAGATTTTTATTTAAATTAACAAAAATTTTCCAGACAACATAATTTTATTCTGAATACAACTACAATAAATCTATGTTACATTATTCAGACTATCACAATTTCCACTAATTAATTTAACGCGGGATCCTTTCCTGGTCACTACAAAGGATAATTTACTTATCAGCAGGAATAATTATATTAGTGGCGATATCCCCATACCCCATGGATAGTGAAGTCAAACTATTCGTGCATGCAAACGAATTGCCTATAACGATGTCGAACTAAATATTATCGAACATTTTTAAATTTGTTAAGTTAATAATTCTTAGAGTAACACCCCATTGTGATTATATTAATTAATTTCATCTGTACTAGAGTAAATACAAATATTTATAAATGAAAATGCGGCAGTAGTTAGATATTAAAATAAGTTAAATAAATGACATAGCCGTAATTAATCCTTGTTTATACGGAAAAGAAATTATACACAAGCACACGGATAGGTACGTATGTACTTTCATGGCGTTGTGATAACTATGTGACTATTTAAAGAATTACGAACTTGTAAAACTATTTCTATCTAAAATATTGCGGTTTAGTTAATTCTAGCATTTTGTTACATGTGTACTGAAATTGTAGTTCTAGTATTGTATTAAGTGTGTGAGTTGATATCGGTAGCAGCTTTAGTTAATGAGTGTTAACTAAAGGTGTAAGTGATTTTTGTCACTACTAAGTATATCATATGACAGCAACCTGAAGCGAGTTATCAGATGTAAAATATAAGCTCCAAGTGCCATCTCCGTTGGTATTTGCAAATTGTGTATATATCGTTGTAACTTGCGCTATAACGTTATTAGTTTCATTTTTAAAAAGTAATTAATAAATGGTTCCATAAATGGAAGCCAATCTGACATTTTGTAGTTAATAAAAATGTAAACAATTAGGAGTACCTTGTGTGGCAGGATAATTTCTTTTTAATAAATAAGTTTAAATACCTGGGAAATTATATTCTGTAGCTTATATAAAATTTCTAAACGCTTTGATGCACTGAAGTGCTATTATTTTTATTTTATAGTACAAATTGTAAAGAGCCAGAAGGTTACTTGTGGCTGTCTTTGTCAGAGAAAAGCTCAAATAATTCTCAGGTATATTTTGAAATACTCTCGTTAATTTTACCAATAATGGATTTAATGTAACGCATGTCCGAAGAAGTATTCGATGTAGACGATACGTGGGCTGACATGAATGTCCAAATTGAATTTGATTCAGATGATAACAGTGACAGCGGTAATCATAATGTAGACAAAAGACACACATCGAATACAGAATCATTACGCAGTAAAGACCAAACGCCAATGAATTGTTATCCCCCTGCGAGTACTCAAAGTTTAAGCCAGAACAGACTTCGTTAATAATTTATACCGGCTGGGTCTATTTAAAAACTGTCATTGCGTGACATTTCCAATTGCATTAGAGCAACAAATAAAAAATCTGTAAATGAAATAACAGGTGGAATGTAGAAAATCCACACAAACTATCAAAATCTCACAGTAGAAAAATTTAGTGGATATCTGGGTATACTTATTACTTCTGGAGTACGCTACCCTAGTTGTAAATACATTAGGAAGCTATAGAGGTGTGATACATATCCACTGTACCGAGCTACATTGTCTATTAACCATTTTTGTGAAATAGTTAGATTTATTCGCTTTGACAGTGAAGAAACTAGGAGTGAGCGATTTTTAACTGAGAAAGGTAGTAGCTACAGCTAACATATGGCCAATGTTAAATGAAAACTTACGAACACATTATGTTGCTTCATAATGTGCAGTCATCGACGAACAGACTCTCCCATTTAGAAGGAGAATAAGATTCGCTCAGTATATTCCATCCAAGTCGGCAAAATATGGCATCAAAATATGGTGAATACGTGATACTGAAAATTCATATATACTAAAGGGAAAAATATAGGCAGAACATCCACTGTTAGGCCTAGAAAAGAATCAAAGTAAAGGAGTTGTTCAAGATTTGGTAAGTGTGTATAGAACCACCGGCCGCATCCCCACATCCCTACAAATCGCACAACTGCTATTATAATGGAACTTGCCTGTTCTTATTACACTGAAAAGAAATAAGGCCCATATTTCAGCAGAAATGATGACAAATGAAGAGCAAGCGCTATTGCCGCTAGTTTTGGATTTAGTGATGAAGGCGGCGTGACGCTTTGCTCAGATTTATAAAAGAAGGGAAAATCTGTAATGGTATTGTAAACCATACACTATGATTGCAGTGTTAATAGACCAAAAGATAAACCAGAAATAGTAAACTATTATAACTTCACTAAAGATGAAGTTGGTAATACAGACAAAATCCTGACTCACCATTCGGCGAAACGCAGTAGTCTCCAATGGACACTGGCTTTATTTTATAATGCTATTGATATAGCGTGAGTGGTCAGCTATATTATACACAGAGCTATTCATTAATATTGTAAAAAATTCGAGGGGAGAATAGTTTATAGAAAAATAAGTGGGGTCTTTCATATAATATTTTTTCCTCCGAAGCCTTCACGAGGAGTTACACCCTTCCACAGTTTCAGAAAAATTTCGTCTGTCTTTAATATTTCAAATTCAATTAAACGTTCAAAAATAATATTTAGCATAAGCTTAAATCTAATAAAGATACTTGTTACGAGTTGTGCTGCACTTCATCCCTACTGTCAGAAGGGGGTGAAATAGACACCCCTTACAATATTTATTAGTAGAACTTTTTAACACGTAGAACAGTAATTATGAAAAAATATACATTACTTAGATTATTTTATACTAAACCTTTTTCTTTGTTTACATTTTCTCGTAGAATGGTTAGTTTTCAAATAAAAACAAATTCGAAAATAGATTGAACCTTATTTAGTTTAAATAAACTAAAAATATTGAAGTACACTGATGTCAAACATATTAATAGTTATTGACACTAAAAGTTATATATATATATATATATATATATATATATATATATATATATATATATATTT
>JAHWXV010209790.1:0-11187 GCA_024586415.1 Phrixothrix hirtus | reverse complement strand
TACCAAACTACTAAAACCTTTTTGATTAGCTTAAAGAATAAGCGTAACAGCGATTTAAAATTCTAAATTGCATACACTGCCACTCTGGTAACAAACATTAATGATTTCCATTATAAGAACTTGTTACAATAATTCTTTAAAATGTTTTTATCGTAGTCAATATTTATTATCACTGTTTAAATTGATTTGTTGAATCAATAAATATTCTTATTTAATTGAATGCCATGTAACGTTGACAAACTTCTGAATTACTGAAATGTATCCTGTGGCCAAACTAAAGCATTTATGAAAATTTCAAATTAAGATTTCCCACTTAAAATTATGCGAATAATATTACTACAAGTTTATTTTTCACCAATTGATAAACAACCTATACAGGCAAAAGAGAATTAAGTCTGTCCATTTCAGCCTAGGGTGGTTCATTCTAAATATCCACAATGCGCACACGTAAAACGTAAAAAGCAATGATAGTGGCCGAAGATAGCTGAATGTTCTGTCTAGCATGTCTCTTGGGTGTTGAATAGACGACAGATCGAGGAAACGTAAAGTTTATGAAACAACTTAGCCTTAGCCCATTCCAACAATTGTAGCTATAAGTTGCGGTGTATTATCCTGTTGGACACTTTAATTTCCAACGCTACAGAAGAAAGACTAGCGTTGGCTCTAGTACAGCGTTGATGTACCAGATATCGTTCATTCAGAATCTACCTCCATAAGCGATAGATCCCCATAACGTCACTCCAATATAAGAGGAGCGCGTCGTACCACAGTAAACTTCAAATTTCTTCATTCCCTCAGCAACGTGCAACCATTACGGGAATAACGTGGATAAAAATAAGTGTCTTGCATTTATCGAAACATTGGCATGTTTCAATTTAGAGCTCTAGTTGTACAGCCTGACGGCGCAAAGCCAAGAATAAATAAAGAATTGGACGATATGAGAGGAGTTCAAATTATGAAGTTCTATAGGGCACCTAACGTGATAGGTACGTCCCCTCTGTAGTCTTCAGTTAAACTTGTTATTGAAACTATGCCATGGAGAGCCACACGATGAGGAGGATGATCTGTATCTCCTCTGGTGCTCTCTATGGTGCTTCTAAGGCGACGAGTATGAAGTCAATATCGTTGTTCTTGATGCTCTATCCACGTACACGAACATCATGCTATTTCAGATAAATTTTTATATACAGGGTAATTCATAATGAGTATAAAACTTCTACCAGAAAATTCTACACGCAAAAATAGGTAAAAAAGTTCCTAAAAAACCGGATCTGAAAATGCACCCTCTTCAAGATAAACACCCCCAAATGGGGTCGACGAAAATCATGTTATTGTTTGTATTTCTTAAACGAACCTACCGGTTTAAATAAAATTCGGTAGTTTAATATAATGCGTGAAGTTATATATTCACACAGATTTTGTTCAGGTTAATAAACCATGGGCGTCGATAGTGGGGGTACAGGTAATGTTATCAACCATATTTTTTATGATCTTCGGAATTTTGCAGGTTTCAAATTAAAATTCATTTTTCAGAACCATATCAAGTAAAATGTGTGCTCTTGTTTAGACTTTGTATTTTGCACCGTTTTCGAGATAATTGTACTTGTTTATCTGAAAGTGTTAATTTGTGCAAACACTGCAATCCACAAAATCTGATAAACATATTAGCCTAGAAAACAAACAAATTGCTATTAATACTTGTTCTACATATTGTTGTTGTTGCCTGTCAATATACTGCTTAGTAAAATAGTTTTTTCCTAAGCTCCTTGCTTTATAGTGTACTTAAAATATTAATGATAACTACTTTTACTGCACGTAAGTATGCCATAATGGTATTTGTATACGAATATTGTAACGGTAATGTTGCTCGTGCTCGACAAAAATATCATCGCAGATTTACAAATCGCCGTTTGCCGTACAATACCGTTTTTACAAGAACTCATCACAGATCGTAAGAAACAGGAAGAACCATTGTAAGCAATAACGCTTGTACCCCACAACGTCAAGAAGCTCATGAAACCGAGCAGGATATAATTGATTAGGTTTTAGAGGATCCTACGACAAGCACCCGAAGGATTGCCAGCCAGTTGCAAACATTGCAGTCTTTGGTTTGGAGAACTATTTATGGGGAAGAGCTGCATCTATATCATTATCAACCCATTAATGGTTTCTGCGAGAACATGCACATGACAAAAATATCTTTCAAATGGTCATGTGGACAGACGAAGACATCTTTACCGCGAAATGGGAATTTTAATACCCATAATGTTCACTACTTGTCCTTATATAAAATCCATGCCTGATAAGGGAGTCCAACTTTCAGCAATATTTTTCAATAAATGTTTGGTCAGGAATTTTTAGTGATACTGTGCTGTCTGATAATTCTCCCAATTCGCTTGAATTCAATTGAATATTTTGAGTTTCTGCAAAATGATGTATCTGTTATTTTAGACGACCTTCCTTTGAACATACGGCGAGGTATGTATTTACAACAAGATTCCGTACCACCTTATAATGGTATAATGGCCGCCAGCTCACCAAATAGTTAAATCGTCACTTTCGGCGGATGGTTGGCCGTTGGGGTCATGTAGGATACCTCCCGCGATCACCGAATTTAAATCCAGTTGATTTCTATCTTTGGGGTCATTTAAACCAAATGGTTTATGGAGTTGTAATAATTTTAAAAGAGCAGCTCATTCAAAGACTCATTGATGCTGTAGCGAATATCCAGAATGATCTCACTATAATCTTCAGGGTTTATCAGTCCATGATAAGAAGCTGCAATGCCTGAATTAGAGCGGAAGGGGGACATTTTGAGCATTTGCTTTTTTTGTAGGATACTCGTAGTATTACATTCTGTGTTATTTTCATGTAAATATCGTTATTGTGTTGTTTCTTTTCACTAAGCAATGCTTATTATTCATTCATCTTTGTTATATTTACTATTTTATAGAGAAAATAAGTAAATAAAAACTAAATTTTTATTAAATATTTTGTTTGTCTGTTTGTTGTTTACAGTAATTAGGCACTGGTGTCATTTTACGCTAATACTTACTAGAATGTATTCCACGTTCTAACTATTAACAGATTAACACTTTCAGATTTTGTGGATTTCAGTGTCAGCACAGATTAACACTTTTAGATAAGCAAGTGCAATTACCTCGAAAATGGTGCAAAATAGGAAGTCGAAATGAGAGCACATTTTTTACTTTGTAGGGTTCGGGAAAATCAGTTGTAACATTAAATCTGCGAAATTCCGAAGGGCATCAAAAATATGCTTGATAACGTTACCCATACCTCCACTTTCGATGCTTACGGTTCATTAATCTCAACAAAAATTGGTGTGAATATATACCTTCAAGCATGATATCAAACTACCTAATTTTATTTAAATCTGTTAGTTCGTTTAGGAAATACAAACAATAACATGATTTTCATCGACCCCATTTGGGGGTGTTTATCTTGAAGAAGGTGCATTTTCAGATCTGTATCTGTATCTGTATCTTTTTATTAAAAAATGATTATTATAAGTTTTGAATAAAATTGAAAATTGAAACTGATTCAAATTAATTTTCAAGTTCAGAATCTTATCTGCTCATAAGCGACTTATATACAGTCGTAATGTGTACAATTTATTTGGTAGTAAGTGTGGGTTTACGCAATGTCATCCTTGTATTTAGTAATTTCAAGAATTTGTCAATGATTCTCCTCATTTTAGATAAATATTACCTATTGTTGCGTTATTGGAGACCGACCATTTTAAAATACTTTCTTCCTCCATTTATTGTCCATTTATACGTCGTTTATTAACAATTATATTTTATTGCTTTTATCTTAAAAATAATGTATAAAGAGAATTTCGTTTTAATTCGGTTTGTTGTATAAATAATTGGCATGGAATATTTTTATTTGAAAACACACATTCTCCTCAATGAAGGCACTGAAATGGTAGATTCCATGTCAATGTGATGTTAGCAAGTTAAAAATTGCTGATAGGGTATAATACCTCAAGGTGCGGTATAATTTCAGTAGATATGGCAAAATGAACATAGCAGTTGTAGCCTAAAGGCCCAAGCGAATTTCAGCAAACCGAAGTTTTAGCTACAAAGTAAAGAAAACGATTAAATCACAATCGCCTGCAATAAAAAAAGACAAATTTATTATTTATAATGTAAATAGGAATTTAAATAGCCAGAAAATGTACAAATATACAAGCTGAAATTGCTAATTCTAGTTTGGAATATTTTAAATACCAGCTGTTGCTCGTCAAGGTAACCCGTCGTTCACATAACCAACGCCTTAATTTTCTTTATACAATACATTTGTCTTTGAACTAAAAGTAAATAGTAGCCTATTATTCAATTGAACTACTGGTTACCACCATTGCATACAACTGGGCCTTAGAATATCACTACAGGAAGCTTTCAAGTGCCGTATATACTAACATTGTAAGTTGAGAAGGCTTCTAATGAAATCTGGTAGCTAAGGATACGTTGCAATTATTTTTAAATACTTGTGTTACTTATAGTCGTTCTGAATTATTTAAAACTAAATCCTTTGGTGTAAGACCTCAAAATTCTGCAATTTAATAAATTCATGATTAATATTTTTGTAAATGACATGAGTATCAAATCATTTCATCTTAAACATACTCATAGGTAGGAAAATTACAAATGAACTACTAATTAGTATTTCAATGTATACAAATTACTTATGAAACCCTATTATTCTAAATTCTGATATACTTAGGTTATGGAATATAATCTAACGTCAATTGTTGTATATAAAAGTGATCGTAGTTCATACTAAAGTCCTCTAAACCTATTATAATAGTAAGCTTGGATGATGCTGATCAAGTGACAATAAGCACTTAAACAAGGTCGTTGATGCCACATTAAAATAAAAATGTCAATTCCCACCAACATATCTAGGAATGGATAAAAAAGACATAAAAATTCTTAGGTTCAAGTAGTGTAAATTAACTTAAAGTAATAGCCTTTTAAGATAAATTGTTAAAAGGGCAGAAATTTGTTAAACAAATGTAAAAATTCAAGGTCGTGCATAATCATCGCAATAGAAAGCACACTTAAAATTTGCATAGAAACTTAATAACTCTGCCGTCAATATCCATAAGTATAATTTAATACTAATTTCTGGTTAAAGGAAAGTATTTATGTAAATTAACTAGAGACCAGCATAGTGCATCTAACCAACAAGAAAATTTAAACTCTTGGTTTAAATTCAAAATGCTAGCCACCATATTGGATAGGAGAACTGTGAAACGGTTATATATAACCTGTAACTACAAAAAATATTGGTCTTTTCTCGATTAACTAACAATGAAGAAACCTCGCACAGTAACAGTGGAATCAGTGAAGTAACAAAGTTAATGCAGTCAAAGATCCGGTGACAAGTTCATAGTTAAATTAATTGTAGCGAAGGAACAAATTATATTTATTTGTTACACCTCGCGAACACAGGGGATAATTAATCCGCTTTAAACTCAAGAAGCAATTTCCAAAGAATCAGCCTGTGGAACATACACAGTAGGGGAATTCAATAAACCTGCTACTACAATTAAATCTTTGCAAATTGTTAAAATAACTTAAATTCAATAGTGACGCGAAACGCGAAATTGCAAAAGACTATTAATTATTATTTAACCAAATTGAATGATTTAAATATAAATAAAGGTATAAGGCTTGAGTTTAATTTTTAATTCTTTAATTTAAAATTCAGGTAATAAGTAGTTTTGCATCTTTAGTTAGAAAGTATATAATCATTCGGTATTAGAATGACCTTTTTCGACAAATGTTTTATTTACTGTAAATGTGTAACTTCGTTTTGTAAGGTAAAGCATCGTAGCCAAAAATTAACTGCTTTCATTATTTAATTTAAATATTCCAAATACTTCTTTTGTTGCTTTTATTACTTTAATGGTTTTATTTTGTTATTTAAATAACATAAATTTTAACTTGAACTTAATAAATAGACAAACCTACATTTTGTATTTGTTCGAGAATAATCAAAGATTGATTTTAATTAAAATGCAAGAAGGAATATAACAGTAACTGTTGTATATGTTATTTAAGTTGTACATTAGATGCACCCCAAACTAAGTTAACTAGTCATAAATATATAATCAATAAGTAATTAGATTCCACTCAACCAAGTAAATAATTGAAGTAAGTCAATTAAAAAGTCGCGATCAACAAACAGCGCTAATAGAGTAATCACGCGTATTTTCCTTGAATTGAACGGCATTGGCAATATAAATTATGCCCCAGTTTATCTATTTTTCCTAGCTAGACCTCCACAATAAGTATAACCATACTACCAATGTTATACTATTACATAGAAATAAAATACGAGAAATCTACGATGAAACTTGTAATAGCTCATTTTACTTAAAATAAACCTTAATATTGATTTTGGTATCCCCTTTGAAATATTTCAATTAATAACAATAGTATATCTTATAAAAGTACTTTATTACGAATAAATTCTCAGCAAGCATTAAAAAAATATGTATTGATATATTTGAATGGTGAGAATTTCCCGTAAGGTTTAAGTTAAGGCGGCCTCAGGGTATGTAACTTCTTCCGTTTGAAATGCAGTACTACTAACTTAAATGGCGCCAGCATTGAATGTTGGAGTTTTAACATCTACAATAGAAGTAGGAAACTAAAAGTTCACTTAAGTTTGGATGTCGACTAAACGTAAATATATTTGATTGGCTAGTATAGTTGCAAGTTATTCTACGCTTTCCATATAAATCGGCGTCGGATATCGCATTGCAAAGGTTGTTTTATCTCTAAATTCAAACCTTGTCCGACATAATTTGAAATAATAAAGCATAAAACTGTGCCCTGTTTATCACGATATATGCTTGTTGAACAATATGTCACCGATGAGAGAATGAACGCCAACATTAGGTATTCAACTTCACTTATAGTTATCATCTCTTCGAAATTGTTTTCAATCTTCACAAAATGTGATAAATGTACCTTGATCTTTTAACGAACTGAGCTTTTCTATTCATTATATACTTTAGGCGCCTCTGGAGTGTTTCACCCCCTAGCAGCAGATAAACATTCAATTGCAACCTTAGTGATCAATAAAGTTAGCGCAATTCTATAAATATTGGGCTCAGGTGCATTTTCGCAAACAACTCAATTAAAGTAATGCTACTTTTATAATTACCGTAAACTGTTATGCAATATTTTGATGCAGTCTCGTAAATATTCGAAGATCCAGGAAACCAAAATTAGGATTACCTTTTCTGAGTGATTAATCGCGAAACTTTGTAAGAACTTAATAATGAAAATTGAATAATTAATACAAAGAGTAGAAAACACCTGAGTTATTATTTAAAAATGTAATAAGACTAATAATTCATTCTCCGCAAGTTCAAATTTGGTATTCTGTAGAAGTTTGAAAAATATTTATTCCTCTTATTTTTGTTTTTTATTTAAGTTTACTTTGAAGTTTTATTTGTATTGTTATTATATAGTTTTGTGAGCTTCTAGCGAATATTTACTGTATTACTGCTTTAGTTCACTTCTAGATATTGCAATCGCTTAAAGAATAATTATTATAACTGAATGCACACATAATCTACTGTAAAAATGTAATTTGTGACAGAGAATTTTTATGTAATATTTTTAAATATTGCATATTTGTGTTGGGAATAAAATCAAGAAAATAACTTCTTATTTATAGAACTTGTCCTATTCAGTTGGGAATACCTAGTAAATTCAAGAGTATAAAGGAAGTGTACAAATTATAATGATGACAGATAAGGTCAGTTAAGAGATCTAAACATGTCACTCCCATCTGTTGCATACACTTGCATAATTAGCTTCTTAGGAAACAGTCATGTTGAACGATTGCCAATCCTTTTTTAAAGTTAAATCTTATTTATAAATGTAAATTGCACAAGTATTTTTATTAAAGGCCGGCACTGGAAACTATTTCTTACAATTTAAATAATTGAGCAGCAAAAATTGGTATTATATTATAAAACTTGTCAGTGGAAGGTGGATATGTGTAAATTTTTTATGTTAATTGTTCTACAAACTTACCAGGCTTAGTGTTGTAAGGGTAAAATCAAAATGCTAACGTTAAGTTAATGGATTATAGATAAAACGGAAAGTGGGTCATCTGGGTACATACAATGGGTTTCAACCAAACTGCAAAGAATAAACTTCTACGGACTAAATGTACTAATTTTACACCTTACAGGCTCTGGTGCAAGAACCAGCTATGTGCAGTAAACGCGAGTTTGAGAAAAACAACGTTTATTAATTTTTCTTGGTTTGAGCTTGCTTCTTTAACTTTGTTATTAATTAATATCTAAATAATCATTTACTTTTACATAAGTGTATTCAATCTGCAATTGTTATTTCTTCTAAAATTAAATAAAAAAGATTGCACATAGCTGCCAACAGCTTTAAATCACCTACATTCTGAAACTCTTCTTTAAAATTTTGTTTAAAATGTTAACTAGATGATTTTGCTCATCAGTTTTGTAAAGCATGGTTAAGGTCGTTGTTATATTGTTAAAAAACTACAGGTAAAAATGATTTATGGCAAAAAAATGTACAAATGTAAAATAAAGTGATTAATGAAATTTACAAAATCGGAAAAGGCACAAATATCGATATATTTTTTCTTGGCCGGGATTTGAACCCAGGATTTTTTGGACAGATGCTTCAACGTGCTAACCATTACACTACCAACGACAATATACCAGCTTATTGAACATTTTTCTATAATAGTGCCACTTCTAAAGTAACGATGTTTATACTAACTTGCCAAGATTCGAAGAGCCGAAGATACCGATTTTGTAAATTTCATTAATTTATATTTATCCTTGCTATTGGATCCTAGCAGTTTGGAGCCATATGTTTCTAAATTTGAATTATACACAACATCTTCAAATATTAAAATAAAGTAAATTCTAAATACATAAGGAAACTATTTATTATAAAAAGTGAACTGCAAATATTCCAAAATACGTAAGTAAACAACGCAAAATGAGAAAAATCAATATGGTGCACTAAGCGGCATTAACCTGAATCATTTTCATTAGTTTCTGCATTCCGGCTTCGTAAATTGTCATAAAATGGTTGATATGCAAGTGGTACAAACTTTTTTATTGGTAAGAAGTTGTAGTATAATTTTGATTTTATTGTAGATTATCGGTGTATACGAGTACTATTGTTTAGCAATTTACATCTAATAGTTGCGTCCTCGTTATCAATTTCCGTTATAAAAGCTATACCGGAATTTTCACTATCCTACTTGAAATTTCTGTATTTTGATATAGTAAATGACTGTTTTCTGACAACGGCAGTTTTTAAAAGTAAGGTTTAAGAAAATCTTTAAAATTATATAGCATCGATTGGATCACACATTCTACTGTAAAATTCTTTCCACATTGTTCATCTAGTGAATACCATTCCTGGGGTAGGTACAGTGTTTCCTTTTTCCGTTTCTTTTTTTCAATTTTTGCGAAGTTCCTGTCAGCAGACAGGAAGCTATGACCTGGCTCTGGTAGGTGATGTATAACTTTTAAAAATCTTTCAGCAGTTTGAGTGAGTTATAATATAAAGTTAATCATGACAGAATTTTTATTTCGACCCCCACAGTTGTCCGTGAAAATTTACAAATTAATAACAGTTTGAGAAATATAAGTTTCAATATAGTCCTTTAGAAACGAAACAGTTTCATTACTACCTTTCTTACCAATACTCTGATCAAACATATACATAACAACCTTGTTAATTGCAAATGAATGAAATCCTTGATTAAAGGTCCATAGCTGACTAACATAAAATATGTCTGTAGATGTTATCACAGGCAAAGGAAAATTTTGTTGATAGTCAAAACATAAGGTTTCTGCTACACGGTCACTTTGGACCAACTCAATCTTACATTTTAAATCGTCATAAAATGCTTGGGCTTTACACAGGCGAAGGTCTCTTTTCCGTAAAAGTCTTTTTCTAGCTTTCTCGTCTTTTTCTTCATAAACATGTAGCTTTAGGGTGTTACATACTACAAATATGTCACTGCGTGGGCAACCGACAGAGATATTAAAGTTCTCTTTAAAAAACCTATAATAAATATCATATGACACTTTCGGCTTGAATACTACTTGATTTTTACTTAGCAATTAAAAATATTTAGGTTCGAAATGTTTAAGTAGAGTTCATGCATGATTTTTACATTTTATTCTGTAGAGAAGTACTTTTTTTGACTATCGTTTCTTGAATAGTGTGATTCACGAAAAGGAAAGCTGTTAATATGTTCTTTTATAGAAGCTACTCCATCTTCAGGTAATTTGTTAAGCCTGCTTGTATGCTTGCCTCTATTATCTTTTCTTGGCAGAATGTGTCGAAGAGAACATTGTTTTGCAATTCTTTGAATTGTTGATGCATGAACTGCATTTAAACTACAAAACGCTGTTCGACAAATGGCTTCTTTTTAAGTACCTATTTTGATAATATAAAAATATTTAAAATTTCGTTTGTATTGCTCATCTTTGCATTCTCGGGATTGCTTTCTTCTCATTTCCACTTCCTTAGCAGTTATCAAAGAACTTAAATATGCATCCTGAACATTCTTATCAGTTTGTTTGTAAAAGTCTTAAAAAAGTGTTTTGGGTTGTATTTGTGAATTTCTCAAAGCACTTGTTTTTGCACTCACGTCTAGAACACGTTTTTTTGCTTCAACTGCCTTATTAGTACTGCTTATGTATGCTTTACCACTATTTCTTACTATTTTTCTTTCATTTTTTCCCCATAGACAAACACCAAACTCGTTGCTTTCCTCTGATCCGCCCACTTACACAAATTGCTTCATTTTTCTTCTTCATTTCGTTACTTTCATCAGAAATATCATTATAAGAACATTCCTCAGTATAACTTGGGTCATTCAAACTGCTGTCTGAACAATAAAAAGGGCCTTGTAACTCTATATCATCCTTTTATTTTAACAAAAATAAAACGCGTGTAAGCTAAACAACATGACATATTTTAGCTTGTTACTGATACCGAACAATATTAAATAGTAAGTTGATATATTGTACAGGGTTATTCTAAATGAATGGTCCAATTTAATAAATTCGTATTTATTAAAGTATAAATTCAAAATAAACAATTTACATACCATTGGAAAGAGGAG
>JAHWXV010209773.1:0-10960 GCA_024586415.1 Phrixothrix hirtus | reverse complement strand
GGGCAAACGGTACACTTTTGTACATAGGTAAATTGATTCCAATCGACTTATTTTGATCCCCAGAATACGTGGTAGCTCTATGTCCCAACAGTTTTGAGACGCCCTGTATATATAGTGGAAAAACTTAGTTAGAATGACTAAACTCCCATTACATTAAAATAGTTTTGTGTTTATGTTTGTTAAGTTAAATAAATTTAGTTGTCGTTGTATGTTTGGTTGCCAAACCTCGAATTTCTAATTTACCTTGCGTCGAACAAGTTGCCTACCTGTCTTTGATATGCTGCAAGCCACCCTACATTTTGCTATAAGATGAATAACGTTACCTCATATGAAATCTCATCATTAAAAATAAAAATATTAATTCAATCAACACAGATAAAAAATTATCAAATTCAAATCTCTGAAAGAAATTAATAAAGTTCAAACTTCGACACACAAAATAATAATTAAACAACCTTTTATTTAAATTATATTTAAAATGTAACAAATAAAAGTCAATTTTCAAAATAAATATCAAATTCAAATCATCTTCCTTGAGTTCTTTTAGTTCTCAGTCAAAACTATGATAAACGAATGAAATCGTTCTTAAACTTAATTACTATATTCAAAACAAATTTAAATTATTCAATCAGTTTCTAAATATAGTCTATAAATTCAAATTGGTATAAACATCTTTTAATTAAATTGTTATTTATCGTTAACTGTTATTTTTAATCAATCACCTTTGCAATTCTATTTCACTAACCTTTTACATAGTCTTGGAAATTTACACTTTATGCTCAGGATACTTCCTGATTGTTGTGTTGTGATGTTATTTAAAATTTATCCAAATCGTTGGGAAATATTTACTTATTGTTGTATAATAACTTTATAACCTTCTTCTACAAGATGGTAGCCATGTACTTTCGCATATAGATGTACGTTTTTAAAATATTATTAATGAAATTAATTTCACAATTCCTCTTTAATTACAGTGATAACTATTTACGTTGAATTCCATGATCAACTAAATTTACTTAAATGGTTTTAAATGTTTTCTCACCTGGCAAAATAACTTCAGGTAATTTAATACATGTAAAATTTTCTTTAATTTATGTTTAAATTTTTGTTGATTTATCTTCCTTGCAACTTTCTTCTTATTATTCTTAATAAAAATCAATGTTATTTAAATTAAATCTTCTTTCACTTAACCGAACTTGTTTCAGGTTACCAACTCTTGCTTAGATTAACTTGGATCAATTTAATTAAATTTTATTGTGAGAAGCATGACATGCTCTAATGGTGGTCAAATTGCTACTCTTTATTTGTAATGTAATTTAAATTTTATTTATTTATCTTTCTTCTATTGTTTCAGATTATAACTTCGTACTTTGATCACTTTGATTAGTTTAATAAAATTTTATTGTGCGAAGCACTACATTTTCTTACGATAGTCTACATACAACTGAAGATTATTGAGGATTTAAACAGAATGTAGGCCGAAATCGCTGAATAAGCATTATTTTAAAAATTTGCCAATCTTTAAATGGCCATAAAAACTTAAATATTTAGTTAAATTGGATTTTGAGAACGTATTCTTGCTTTAAATTATTAACAGAATCTCTCTGCAAAGCCTTATTAAATAATATTATAATTTTTAAAATTCTTTGGTGCCAAATTAGTAAGACACCAAATTGGTTTGTGTCTAAGATAAATTATTTCAACATTTATGACATTTTATGCAAAATTTCAATCAAATAGATGGAAAATACCAGCTTCTAGTGATTAGTCTTTCCATAATTATTTTGAAGAAAATTGTGTTTTTTCAAAGTATGATGCATTTAAAGATTCACACACTTTGTTTTACTATTTCACTGTTATTGTTATAATGTTTAATTGTTCATATTGTAATCTTAATTTACATGTATTATATAATTTTCAATCTATGCATTAATTAATTTTATCCCTTTAATTAGAAGGTTTCAGGAATTAACCTCAAAGTTTTATATTTATTTAAATTATTACAATAAATTAATGCAAATGTTCAGATATTTCATCTGCATGTTACTAACCTAATATTCTAAATTTTGCTTATATTAACATTTATATACAACTGTTTATTTTAAAATTTGACTTAATAATTTTATCTTGATTCCGATTTTTGCTCGTAATTTATTATATTCTTTAATTTATTGTTTTTACTTTGAAAATCTAATCCTTTTATAATTAAATGAACTTCCTATATTAATAATATCAAATTATTTTACAATTCTTTAACCTTATATACAATTTGCTTTGAAACATGAGCTAACGTAACCAAATTCATGACTCTATATTTATATATGTAGCTCTAGCTACCACTATATATATAAGAAATAGAATTGGGAGGTGAAGAAAGAATAAAAACTACTCACCTCAAAATAAATATTACACCATTAATGGTGCCTAACGTGCAAGAATTATGTAAACAAGAGAAGAAAATCAGTAAAATAATGGAAGTTAATACCTTAATTTGATATTGTGGTAAAAAAGAAAATAGAAAATAAACAAGAAGGAAGGAGTAGTGAAGACAGTGGAATGAAAAGCTTCTTAGAAATATCAGATATCGAATGATAACGGAGATGGTGGAAAAGGTATATAAAATGATAAAAGAAATAAATACAGAAATAAGAATAGACAGAGAAGAAAAGAAAAAGAAAGATGAATTGAAAAAAATTCGTAAAAATAGATGCGAATTTGAAAAGAATTGATGACATGAATGGATAAACAGTTTGAGAGGATAATAGAAAAAGCTCAATAAATAAAATGGAAAGTTGGACAAGGTGATTGAGACATACGAAAAGATGAATGTTAAGTACGAAGAGATGGCAGCTGGGGTTGAGGAAAGCAACCTGAATTTAAGAAAAATACTAGAAAAGCTGATGGAAAAATTAGAAGCGAGTTGAAAGAATTTAGAAGATAAAAGTCAGAATATAGAAGTAACAAAAAATAGTAAGGAGAAACTGAGAGAAATAAAAGGCAGGGCAGGAGAGCGCCTTGAATTTAGAGAGTATGGTAAAGGAAGGTGAGGAAAACGTGAAAGATATAAAGGCGGAAGTTTTGAGAAAGATGAAAATTTGGAAAAGATTATATACGAGTTAGAGGTAAATGGGGAGAATAGGAAGAAGATAGAAATGGTAAAGGGGAAATGAAAGAAATAAACGAAGTAAGAGCACGCCAATTAATTATAAACCGAGGAAAATACAGACCCAACAATTAATAAAAGTGAAGTTGAAGGGAATTGATTTGAACCTAGAAAGAATAACGTTCGAAGAATCATATAACAAGAAAAACACAGCATTTAATGACAAGTAACAGTGAATACGAAAAATTAAAGAAATAAAAAGTGAAAGCAATAGAGAGGAAGGAGTTACGATTAAATGGTCGGAAGAAGGTGAGTAAAAGAAAGAAAAAACTCAGGATAGACAGGATAAAAGGATAACAAACGATTCAATAAAGGCAAGAATAGACAAGGAAAATGAAATTCTTTATTTACTATTAAGTTTTACGTCGACGTTGATGGAGCCCAGATGTTGAAGACAGGAATTATGAAAATTTTAATAGAATTGTTAATTTCGATAGTAATCCTTTTTGCAAAATTAATTTGAGATCAAAGTTTGATGGAAGTAAATATAGCATTATTTAGGTCGTAATAACTAATAAATTACAAAGCAGTACCTACATTCTAAAAGAATCTATCATTTTCCTTTTTAAGAAAAGATAATTTATAGCCAAACAATAAGTTACAAAATTCCTGTGTTTCAAAATTAAATTGTGTGTAGGTCGTAGAACGTTGAAACTGATAATGTAGAATTTGAACATTATCAGACCACATATGAACTGATGTTGAATGAAGTAGAGACAGTAACCAACCTGGAAATTATGGCGAGAGCCGGATAACAAAATTTGACGTTACATTTGTATTTTACATAGGTACACAAAAGCATAGAAGCAAGTATTATCAGCGACAGATATTCATGTCTTCAAAAGTAAGTTTTTTTATAACAGCATCGAAAATTGTAAGCGAGGTCATAATTAAGCCGGAACATAGTTGTTAATAAAACAAGCGGGAATTAACTTAAGAAGTAAATTAGAACGAAGAAAATCTTATCCGTTGAATTACAAAGATTCACGGTAAAGTAACATATTTGTGATTAAGGAATTTACTACAACAAATGTATTTGAATTAGCGCATTTACTGTAGTTGGATAGTAATTCGTACGCTGCGATACCGCCAATACCGAAACGGGAACATATGAGGATAAGAATATTACGTGACAGACTCGTGCCCTGCAAATGCTACAAATAACTAAAAGCAGGGACATACCAAAGAAAATTGAATACAATCTAAATATTGATAATTTAAATTTAGAATTGGACGAGAACAATATTTACAACACAAATAATTAAATTAAATAAGGAAACTTAACTACTGAACTATTTAAACAATGTACAGAGTTAACTTTTAAGATTACAAATTGTTAAACTGAATTAAGGAAGTTGGATGGGACATTTACTAAGATGGAATTGCAAAATTAATTTCCCCTATTTCAAAATTAGGTCACTCGGTTGAGATGTATTGTAAGACCGTAACTTTTAAGTAAATAAAACCGCAAGTAACTAGAAATATTTTAATAGCAAATTTACTTACAATATTAGAAAATCGGCCTAAGAAGGTAAATTGATTCATTATACAAATTATGTTACAGAAAGCAAGTAAACATAGCTGGTCGTTCAAATTAGGAATGTTCCTTCTCAAAATTATACTACCATTGTACATTAATTAGAAAGTTTATAGCATCAGCACGAACTTCCATAATCTGCATTGTAATTAAATAGAACCCTTGGCAAGTATACTAAGGAAATTTAAGGGATATCGCAGTATTTGACACGAGAAAACTTCACATTATTAGAAACTATAATAATTACATTTTATTAAAATCCTAATAATAAAATATAATAGTCTGCATAACTAAATGTACTGTAGGAGATTCAATTCAATTAAGATAAAACTTAATATAGGGATACCTAAAATTAATTTTGCGTCACATTTCTTAGCGTAAAGTCTCATTTGTAGGGATCTTACGAAAATGGTCTATTTTGAATGCCTTTGATTTAATTTATTTCAATTGATTTAAAAACAAAACTATATTGATAAACGGATACTAATGGATTTTCTTATGTGATCTAATAAAATGGTAAGTGATGCACATATCAGTATTTTGAAATAAAATAAACTTAGGCCTTTTATTAAAACTTGATTAACACAACGACGGTGATTACAACTTGTTTTTGTTTAAAAATGTATTGAATTGTAATGTAAACTTATTCGTATTATTCTTTCTTTAGGATATGAAAACTTTTTTCACTGGGAGTGGGCACGTCCGACGGAATTTTTTTGGAAAAAAATATTTACTCTACTGCTTTTTTACCTTTTTATGCAAGAATTATGAAGTCATGTGATATTTTTCAGTTTTACCTCTGGTTGGAAGATAAATGCATTTTTTGTCGGCCGCGATTGGTATAGTGGTTATCATGTTTGCATCTATGCCCAATGCGCCCTTTGGACGCAGGTTCAAACCCCATCGAGGCCGATACATTTTTCAAATTTCAAATTTAAAAAACATGCCTTCACTTTGGAATAGGACGTAGACTTGTAGGACGGTGTCAATGTGTTGTTTGGTATCTTAAAAATTCTTACATGCGGTGGAACTCCTCCAGATTCATCAAAATTTAAGTAAGAATGACGAAATGACCAGAGTAGTTGAAATCAAATATGCCAAGGGAAATTCCCCAACTTGAAGTCTCAGCCAAAAAGCAAAATAAAAAATGCATTTTTTATTTCAAATTTTAATACTGTATCGCAGCAACGAAGCTATCAGATCATACTTTTCTCAGCAAATATTTTATCTCCCGTAGTTAAGGTCCGTTTTTGAAATAATAGAGAATTTAAAACAGTTGATTTTAAAATAATTTCAATTTTAACAAGCAGGTATTAATTTAATTTATTCGAATAAAAATTGTAACACACTGGCGACATTTTAATTCGAAGATGGCTTCACAATTATATCATAATTATTTTTATAGAAAAACGTGTTAACTATTAATTAATAACGAAATATATTATTTAGGAAAATATTTTGAGACGCTTCGTTTCATTACACTCATACAAATAATTATTCAGTTTCACTTTTTTTTGTATCTAATAAAGAGAGCTGATTAAAATTTCCAATTCGGGTAGGCTATGAGCATTACAAAATTTTGGTTGGTACTTTAAACACAGCCAAGAAAATGACGATTGCACAAGTGATATTTTTGTCAATGTAAGCTAATCTAAAAACTACAGCATCGAAAAAGCGTAACGTAGTATTTTATTAAATATTTAAATAAAACTTTACAAAAATTGCTTGAACGCATCTTTACTTTTTGTTGAGTTGTAAATAGAATTTGTAAATTACTTAATACTTCAATTAATTATCTAATGACTTTTAAACTCTGTCAGTAATCAAATTTTAATTTTTTATTTGCATTCTATCACTAGTTTGGCTGATTCTTAATGTAAAACTACAGGCTACCCTATTTAGAAATTTTAGCAATCCCTCGGTATATAAGTTATTAGTTATGTAATTTTTTACGGCCATCTTATATGTATGTAGTGACAGTATTTTAATTTTCGTTTAATTGTGAAGTATTCTAAACTGGTTTCGTTGATTAAATAATAAATTTCAAGGTTTAAAAGAATACAAAAAAATATCTTTTAAATTTATTTCCAAACTGAATTTTAAAACAAATTATAACATTGTCTCAATTTGATTGCGGAAGTAAATATTTATCATTATTCCTAGAAATATGGCTTGCTTGAACAGTATTTCATATAAACTGCACGTGAGTGCAGTAAGTAAGTGCAAGTAAGTTTTAAAGAAAAACGAACGGTCATAACGGATGAGATTCAAGGTTAAAGGTATGACGGAATCTCTTTCTCTCTCAGATACAGTATGGTTAAAGCAACCAACTGCAAACTCTGCAAGGAAAACGTCTTATGTGACATAATTTCTTCGTAAAATGTAGAGTCTTCAGGATTCAAATTAATATGCAGTTGATGTGACATTTTATCTGAAATGAAATCCAGTGCAGTCTGCGATTTTAGTTTCCTGCAAGACTGGGATCTGCGTAAAGTAACCGATGTTCGACGGTGTTGATGTGCGACGATCTTTCGGTTGACGATTTGCTTAATATTTTATAGCTTCGTTTTTAATATATATGAATTGAGGACGGCATAAATTATCTTTGTGTCGAACCAATTTTTAATTCGAACGGCAAAGCGGCTAGCTCTTTTCAGACAGAGATTTGGCGTGAATTGGTTCATTTGTATAGTTAATAGTGGTATGAAGGCTTTAAATCATCGAGCGTGGGTGTATATCATTAGATCAGTATGCGTTATGCACTTTTACCTATACAAGTAGACAGATTCTACATTAGTCGTTTAACGCGTATTCCATTCAAATAAAAAAACATGCATTTTTGTACATTTATTAAAAATTCATTATTATATACAATTATGTACGTTATATTGCGAGCAATTCTATATTAATTTCGATGTGGTGTTTGAAATGCATCTACTGTGTTACAATGTGTTCAATGGCGCGTGTTTTAGTTTGCTGCTCTCATGCAATTTACATTAGAGGAATCATTAAGGAGTTGAGTCAATATTGGAAGACGCAGATAGTTAATTTTATATTGTATGGGAGAAGTTAACCGCAAAACATTCGAAGGCTTTCTTGAGCTGCATTCAGGGGTATGTATGTCATACAATGAAAAACATCCTTTTGTATACATATATCATGTTTACTAGATATTCTGACTATAATTAATGTTACCAAAAAACATCCGGATAGCCATATTTAGAGTTCCACTCGGGAGGCAAAATTTTACTGCAAACCTTGTGAAACGTACAGAGAGCTACACTAGAATCGGAAGATTCTAATGAACGCGTGTACACTGAAAAACATCCAAGCGTACAGCTTTCAGAAGGGTCTCGTAGTGAAATCGTGACAAAATATTTATAAACCGGAAATTAAAAGAATTTATATAGGTAAGCTTTGAAAACTAGTTTATTTCGCCTGAAATTATGCTATTTATTCAGTTTCTTTATCTAATTAGCCAGAATTTGGTCTGATAAACGATTTTTATCAATTTTATTTATTTTTCCTTGTGTGTAATGCATTTTATGTCATGTTATTTTACAGACTTCTTTATACTTAAAACTATTTTAAATATTTCATTACATTTCACAGTTTCCTACTTCATATATGCATTTTGTTTTATTCTTAACTACTAGAGGGACATGCTAGTGTTCCATTTGAATTTTATTTAGATTAATTCTTTAGTTTTTTTTATTGGAATTATACTTTAAAATCCTTTTATATTGATTATGCATAATTAACCTTTTTCTGGAACGTTTCCGGATTTTGCAACTTTCATTTTTACAAGCAATTTGTAACAAATTATTACTGTGCAAATTAAGTAAGAATGTTGAATGGCGTTTTGTAAATATTTACTTAAAGTATTTCTGTTTAGGAAACAATTATCATATCGGTAACAAAAAAAATTACATAAAAATACATTTTAACAATTCCCAATGCACGAAGAATACGATTATGTTTATTTAAAAAATTTGTTTCCATTTTTAAATAAATAATACAGCAATATATTTTGACAATACGGAATTAGAAAAGTATGGAAACATTTATATCACTCTTTGTACTAACGATATCTCACGTACAATCACAGGATCTATAAAAATAATTTTTATTATCGTCATGAGAAGCTATTACCTAACTGTGGAAAAATTCTGGTATTTCAATTTAATAGGTCTAAGTCAATTTTAGCGCGCCATCTATAAGGATAGGCAGATTAAGTATCCACCATTACTAAATGTGTTATTATTACAGACGCAAAATTGTTTAAATTAGAAAAGTTGTATTATTTTTAACGTTCTTTAAGATGCAATAATGTAAAAATCAATTGCTCATCATCTCTTATATTGTATTCAATGGCGCGTGTTTTAATTTGCTGTTCTCATACAATTTAGATTAAGGGGATCATTAAGGATATAATGCAAAAGACATTAAGCATCATGTGTTCGAGTTTGGAAGTAAAATACCATTCCAACTTTAAACAAAAAAGCTTATAATAAATTTTTTCTTAGCATAAAATTTAATGAGGTTATAAACCTCAAATTGAAACAATTATGTTAGATCTACAAACTTTATTTTACAAATCAGCTTATAATAGAACAAAACAAATCACTAATTTTTTCATAAAAGATGCTCAAAGGTATCACCTCATTCTTCAATACATTTTTGTGCACGGTTTTGAACTGCTCGAAGTGTCTTTGGTATGGTCCTATAATTTATCTGCTTTATCCTTTTCCTAACTGTAGTCTTTAAGGCGTCAATGTTATTCTACCTTCGCTTATGAATTTGCTTCTTTAAATAACCCCACAAAAAGAGACCAAGTGGGGTAAGATCTGACGATCTGAATAGAGGCATGTGTTCCTATTCATGATCATTAAAAATACTACTTAGAAGTTGATAAATACCGTAGGGTAGGTGCGCCATCCCACTAAAAATGCAGATTCTGCCTACTTATAAGTACATGAACTTGAGATTATAAGAGTCAGTTCATCTGAGAAATTATTCAGAATGTCGGTTACAAATACCATATACCGTTTATCAGCAGTAAGAGTGCCCTCATACATAAATGGCCTAAAAATTCTTGATGCAACCGCGCGAAACATTAAAACTGAAACGAACTTATGAATCTCTAGGATGCATTAACAAAAGACTTTTCCTCGACTAGTAATGATGGCTCTTTCTATTGCAAATTCCAGAATTTGAGAAATTTCATTCATTGGTTCATAAAATATAATAAAAGTTATTTACATTGTGGCGACAGAAGTTAAGATACCAATGGCAAAAAGCAAGTTTTCTCTCTAGATTTCTCGGAAAAAGCGCTTGAACTGGTCGGTACTTATAATACTTATTGCGCATGTAGCAGTTTTATTCTCACAATTTCCTTTGTTGGCCAATTTGTTCTTAATTTTTTAAAGATTTTATCGGTGGGAGCACAGCGAGTGGGATGGCGTTGTTGATATAAATTTGCAGCATCAACATGGCATTATCCACAAATTAAAAGGATATCTGCTTTGTCGTCTTTAGAAGACATAATTAAAACTAACGTATTGAAATTGTGTAGCAAACAGACACTTAGAGAACTAACGTTGATGCAAATCAACCCACTCTCATTATAATTCATAATAATAATAATAATTTAGTAACAAATATGAAAACCTCGTATAGACTGCAATTTGGGTTGCCTATTTGGGTTTATCGCTGGTGAATCACCCCGTATAAATCCTATATACAGGGTCTTCCAAATGAATAAACTTAATCAAATTTTTATGATGATCTAAGAGAAATGTAATTAACCAGTGCCTCTAGAGACTAACCAGCAGATTCTAAACTTCGTAAAATCGATTGTGGAATTGAATTTTCAATAACAATGTAATGGTTTACAGTCGAAAAATTGCGAGCATTCGAGTCGAATTTTGATTTCTGAATTATAACCCAGCTCATTGGAGAAATTGGCCTGGTCGAAATGGATACCTCGGAATATACTTTAACTTTTTACTTCGGTATTTGGTCGGACTCGAACTCTTGCTCTCTTCCATTGTGTTGTATAATGTTTATATTTCTATGGAAGGTAACTTAGCGATAACTAATTAACTAATGTCATTAATGTTTGTAATGCCATTAGTTACATTTTAAGTTTATTAAAGCCTGTCACAAGACGAAATCGCAATAACGCATGTGGCAGAAACACCAGTGTTTTAGCAACGGCCGGCAAAGCTGCAGTGGAGCGAGGCGTGGTTCTCCTATAC
>JAHWXV010209724.1:0-22878 GCA_024586415.1 Phrixothrix hirtus | reverse complement strand
TATATATATATATATATATATATATATATATATATATATACAGTTATAATCAGTAAGAAGAGTTCTACGCCATAGTTGTGCATCATAGCGAACTGAAATCTTATTTGCTAGTCAAATCAGTGTTAGTGTTATTTTTAATGTTACCAGTTACGTTATTGCGCCAGCGCTAATAGGTACCATAAACTTATACTATTAGTACACGTTGCATTCATGGAAAATATATCTAATTAATTGTTTATATAGTTATATACACAATATACAACTAACATCTTCAATAACCATGTAATAATTTCAGAAATGGTATGGTATGGTATACAAGGTGTTCAACGTAAGACCAGTCCTTTCACATCTCCTTTATTTATTAGGCTAGAATAGAAATCCAAGCACATGTTTACTCATCATTATGATTTCTATAGGAGAATTTTATTTCTCTTTATGCCGGATGTTCCATGTTAGCGTGAAATGGGTTAACTTATTCTTTTTAAATAGGAAGTTATTATCATTTTTACATATTTTGTTTAACATAATGTTGTGTTTTATTTTAACTGATATAGGGTTTAGTGTACGTATAAGCAACCGTCTACTGTTTATTACCAATAATTAGAAAATTTTCAATTTTCTAGACTTCACATTACAGATCGCTGATTCGCAAAGTGTTTCAGCTGTAGCAAGTCTTGTTGACAAGTTTGTATCTAGGAACCGGGATACTGTGTTATATCAATAATATTTCAGTCAGGCGACTCGAATCGTTTCAACTGGGCCGTATATTCCGACCTAAAAAACTTAAATTTTTTAAACAAACATCCTCGTAATTTTATATGGTTAGATGAGGAATTAAATTTGGTATCCACTGGTGCAAGTTTCATT
The DNA here is from genome assembly GCA_024586415.1 of Phrixothrix hirtus. Taxonomy (NCBI): domain Eukaryota; kingdom Metazoa; phylum Arthropoda; class Insecta; order Coleoptera; family Phengodidae; genus Phrixothrix; species Phrixothrix hirtus. The sequence continues at coordinate 22,011 of JAHWXV010209724.1, read as the reverse complement.
TGAAATTGCTAGTTCGGAAACTACTCTTTGTTTTTCATGGATCGTCAATGCTCTATAAACGATTTATTTTTGACTAAATCAATTAGGATGGTCAAAAAACATGTTTTTAAATTTTGATCCTTGCTTAATAAATACTTGAGATATGAAAGAATTCGTCCTACATGGTACACCCTGTATATAGCATTTATCGTAATACTTAACAATCGCTTTTGTTTTTAGGATTATCCCTATTTACCATCTCTTTAACACAAGTCTTTCCAAGAGGTTAGGAATGAAATGTTAGTGAATATATTTAGTATTTAAGAACTTTTAAAAATTATTCTTGTTGGGATGTTGATTACTTCTGAACGACAGTACCTTAAATTCGGAAAATTGCTAACAAGGGAACATTTCCAAGTGATAATTTTAGATTTCAATAAAATTTTGTGTACATACAGAATAAACAATAATAATTGACACCCATTTCTTGTATCGGCAACTGGGGCCATTTAAAGGGTGTTAACGACCCACAAAGTTAGGGTGAAAATTTGTTTTTTTTAATAATTCGAAAACGGTAATAGATAGAATAAACTTTTCAGTTGCCACTACCCTTTATTTACGAAGGGCTTCCCTACTCTGATCCAGTGGTGTAGCCACTGGGGCACAATTGACGTACAATTAGGGATAAACCTGCAAAAATAGCGAAATATTTCGTCCAATTGAAAATTTGAATCCATATTCGTAAACTACGTTAAAAATTCTAATTTAAGGATTTTCCTGAAATTCCTACCGTTACGGTTAGAGGCTACAAAACATAATCCGCTTTCCGAGAAAACTGCGTATTTGGTATATAATAATTCATACATAATTTTTTTTTGTTTACATAAATCTTTATTATTTTGATTTTTAACTTCAATATATTACAAACGTGCAAATAAAGGTTAATGATCTTCACTGTAATGATACTCTTCAAAATAATGTTTTATGCAGCAAAACTTTTTACACCACGCACAGCGAATAATAGCATTTGCTCCACATTTAGCGCACGTTGGCTTCAAATCAGGTTCTGTTTTAAAAAAGGCATATTCTACTGGATTAATAAAAGAAACTGGTCGTTGATCTAAATATCCACTCTTATACCATGCACATTGAAATGTATCTCTAAAACAGAGGATGATAATTGATTGTCCGTTAAAGATTGTATTTCTATAATGTTATTTCTCGAATCAAGATTAATATCACTATTTGATACCAAGATTAAATCAGACCACGTTCGCACATAATTTTTCCAGAAACGAAATCCATAAACATCTAGAGGATGCAAATACGGTGTTGTTGTGGGTGGTAGGTTAATATTGAACCTCCTTATCTCCTGGCATCATATTTACCATAGTACTAGGGCATTGACCACGCCATGAATCCAGTAACGAGAGAGAGTTTGTGGTAATATTAATTAAGTACACATTCTGAGACCAGTCTTTAAAATGTTCGGTTGTTAATTTTCCACTATTGGACGTGGAAATATAAATATTTTTTGCTTTGAATAACGATTGCTTTACTCTAGGACCTGATACGTCTGTTGATTCTTTTAAAATTGCAAGCAAAGGTGAAAGCAACTCACCGTCAGCAGATGTATTAGGTTGAATTGTATGGCTATGCGTTGTCGCCGACACTGATTGTACAACTGTAACAACTGATTTTGTACCTTTGTTAGTCAACGTTCGACCTGATTGAAGTTCTAAATTGAAACCGCTTTGGTCAGAATTAAAAACGTTTTGCAGACTATAATTAACCATACGAGGCTTTACCACGTTAATGAATTCTTCATATAATTGTTTTAAATAGGAAACCCCTTCTTCCTCTGTTTTTGTGATAAATTTCGTTATTTTCCTAGAAACAATACGATTTTTTTTAAAGTGGAACACTCATGTATTTGAGGCCTTAAACTCGGGCATTTGTATTAAATCTTTTGCTGCAAATGTTCATTGCGTAGAGTTATATAATGAATTATAGATACCCTTTCATTGGCTTCATTAAAATTTGTCCAAACTTATTCATTAATAAACTTTAATTTGTCTGCTTTAGTTCCACCTTCTTTTATTTTTTTTTCCCACCTATATAACTGTTGTAAATGTTTTACTTGCTTAAAATGGTTACGAATACTTTCAGTACGTTTGTGTTTGATTTTGCCACTTTTCCAAAAATTCGACAGCTTGTTATTTATATTCAATGTCAATAGAATCATTTTCACTATAGGAACAGGGCAATTCGTCTGGTATACTAAATTTTCCTAATTGACCGTTGCCATTGGGATCTATATTTTCTTTAGATTTTGCTTCGGAATCTTCAATAAAATCTTCAACATCGCCCGCAAAATTGCGTTCCAATGTAGAATCCAATTGTAACATGGTATCATGTTCAATAGTAAATGCAATATCTTCAGTTGCTCTGTCAATTATATCTTTTAATAAATCATGCAATTCTGTTTCAAGGTATGTTATATGATTTGAAATGAAATTACTCACTTGAAAAGTTGTCATTAACATGTGAATTACATTTTCTGAATTTATTTGTACCATGTTAGTAGAAACTATTGGCGACTCTTACTGACAATTGGGCACTATCAGGTACAGATAGTTTCATTACACTGAACTAATAATACGCTAGCCCGTTTTTATTACTGATTTTCCCACATCCATTATAGGAATCACAGATGTTTGATTCTATATTTGTTATAGTATACCAGTGCCTATTTTAGGAATCGTTACATCTGGTTGTAAAAAATGTACGATAGTTAAAAATATAACAGCACGCTAGCTTATGTTAACCATCAAAATATAAACTCTTTAAATTTTGGATTAATAAATCTCCAATGGATCATACACTGAAATATATATCTACATGAAATCTTTTAAAAACAGGTGAAAATTATTTCAGCTTAAATCTCTTCTGCCTGGTATCGTTTTCCGGATATTTAATGAAATCTAATTTACACCGCAACTTTGGGGATGTGAGCATGTAGTAAACGGTTTGCATTAATAATAAAGATTTATTTAAACAAAAAATAATTATTTATAATTTATTATACATGAAATACGCAGTTTACACGGGAAGAGAGTTATTCTTTTGTAGCGTTTAAACGTAACGGTATGAATTTCAGGAAAAACACTTGAATTAGAATTGTTTACGTAGTTTACGAATATAAAATCAAATTTTCATTTAGATGAAATATTTTGCTATTTTTGCAGGTTTTATCCCTAATTTTATGTCAATTGTGCCACAGAGGGTACGCCAGCGGATCAGAATAGGGATCAGCGGAAAGCCTTTCGTAAATGAAGGGTAGTGCCAGTTGAAAATTTCGTTCAATCTATTAAGGTTTTCGAATTATTAAAAAAAACAAGTTTTCACCCTAACTTTGAGGATCGTTATCATCCTTTAAATGGCCTCAGTCGCCGATAAAGAATAGGTGTCAATTATATTTGTTTGTTCTATGTGTATACAAAATTTCATTGAAATCGTGAATTAACACTTGGCGATGTTCCCTTATAGACAGCAAATACTTGTTAAGTTAAGTAGTGTTTATTGACAATGTAACGTAAAAAATCATTTGTTTTGAAACCTGCAGGTCGTTCGTAGTGTTTATTTTTTCTAATCGCTTCGTTAGGCTACCGGTTGACCCTCAAATTCCATTTTCCGAAATTGTCTACGATAATGTTCTGCTTCTAGGGAATTTAGGTTTATTATTTCAGTTTTTATTGTCACTTGGTTGTTTAAATGCTCATCATTAAACACTAGTGTGCATTCAGCACTTTTGTCTCGTAATAGATCCGTCTTTGTTCCGTAACAAATTCATTCTGAGTACTTTTTCACAATAATCTAAATATTTATTGACTAGTTTACAATGGTATTCTAGAGTTTATATTAGCGCACCTACATACGGTTCAACTTCAGGGGGTTCACTGTAATTTTGTTTTTCGCTCGATGCCGAATTTTGAATTTCAATTAGACAAATGTGAATGCACGATCGCGTTTGTTATATTTGTTTTCGATTTTCCGCTATTAGTTTTCAATTTTGCATTGCCCATCATATCCCATTAACTCCTTCAGCACCATGGACGTACACGTGTACGTCCCGATATTACTGTAGAATAATACCATGGACTTACACTCGTACGTCCAAATATATTATACAAAAGCCTATTACTGTTTACAGGTGGTAATTGTAAGCGAGTTTAGTTATTATTGTATGGTACTCTGTATCGCGATATATTCGTTTTCGCTTTCCAAAAAGCGGAAATAACCGAGCGAATTGAGCAAGCACTGCGTGATTCATTTAGATGTTTACTGTGAATAACCCTTTCGTTCTGCATCTGGAATTATTATATGATTTTTATCTGTATTATCAAAATTAATCTAAGGTAGACATTTGGTTTTGTGTTTATGAGATTAGGTAATGTATTGAAATATCGTGTCACTGTTTTTATCAAAATTCTGTAATCATTCGAACTAATTTGATGTAACGGGAACAATTCGCCCTAATAGAGGAGTTCCGAAAAAGCTAATGGATGCACCGCTACAAAAACATCAATCAGTATTTATGAGAAATAGTCAAATGCTTATCAAGTACGCAGACAAAAAATCAGTTTGTGTTCTTACAACTAAATATATCGCAGGGTTCGTAGAAAAGAAGAAGTGGCTTTCTGGTGGATGGCAAGAACTCTTTAAAAAGCCTTCTCATATAGAAAAATACAGCATACTAATCAGAGACGTTGATGTTTGCGACCAAGACATAGAACCACATGATTGTTGTAGAAAAACAAGGAGTTGGTTCAAAAAAATTGATCATCACCTTGTGCAAAGGATGCTGCTAAAGGCTAGAGTTTTGTTTGAAATCAACAGCGGGCATAAAATTGCATTCTTAGATTTTACTCTTCAGTGCTGCGATGAAATTTTGGAAAAGAATTCAACTCAATATGCAGCACTAAAGTTTTGTCAATTTCATACTACCGAAAGCGTTGGTAATCCTGAACATCGTTTTATACCAATTCCACCACAGAGAAGATGGAACGCCCACAGAAGAAATGCGTTGTATGAGGTAAAATAGAATACTTACACAAGCGAGGAAGATGTGCACTGGGCATTTTGTCGTATTGAGAATTTTTCTATAAAATACGAGTAAACTAGCATGTGCTACAAATAAATTGTGAAATAAATGAATTGTAACATTACCATCTTTCTGACTATAATTAAATACAATAAGGTTCAAATAAATTTATTATGTGTGATTTTATAATTTGGTATGCAGGTCCGCTGTAACTGTATCAGCCGGGTGCGGAAGGGGTTAGTGGAGTAATTTAAATCATTAGATTCACTTTGCTTATCATACGCAATTTATCAACTACCGCAAAGCGTTTGAAGATAAGGATCCCATTTACCCTCGCAATTCATGCTATTCATTTGTTTGGACTTGAAGAAGGAATATAAACCCAATTCGTCAATTTACTTGGGTCCTAATATTTGATCTACTGTTAACTATTTATTACCTCAATTCCAGCGAATTTTCCTAACCCCAACTAATGATACTAACTGCTTAAGTTCCCGTCACGGTCAAGTTGTTGTAAATGATTTATTAAGCGAAGCTGTTTTTGGTATCATGCTCCAAAATATTCGTCATAGGTTAGTGAATTTTGTATTTGCAATAACTTATTCGCTCCGGATAAAATTAAAACCATCTTTTTTAGTATTTTTAAGCGCATTGATCTTTATCATATTATCTACTATTTAAGTAGAAAATAAATAACAAAAATATGATTAAAGAAACATCTAGGAAAGAAACTAAAAAGCAATAGGGATACTATAGTAATTAAGAATTTAAATATGATTGTATTAATTTAAACATTAATAAGTCAATCTATAGAAATTACTAAAATATTATTAATTTATTAATACAATATCGACAGGTTAAAAAATTATACTTGATGGAATCGGTTTACAATATTTACGCAAGGCACTGTTACGATCCAAAAAATTAAAATTAACGGCTAAGTGAAACATTAACTATTTCATGTATTACAACGGCTAAAAGTACGTTTAATTTGGTAAACCTACTTCTTAGAAAATATCCATTTTAAAAAAAGACAAGCGCAATAATAATCTTTGCATAGTTATAATTAATTTTAGCGACACGTACACACGGTATATGAATTAAACGATTATCTAAATTGTATTGTTTTATACTTTTATATATTTTAACACAGATTATAAGTCAAATTGCTTGCTTTTTTATACGACGGTATTTACATCGGGTTTAGGTTACCGGTAAAGTAATCTTTACTGATGGCTTGAGCTTTTGTCGTCTTTAGGTCGTCTATAAAATGCTATGTTGTATCGCAATTATTCGAATTTCATTGTAAGTTTCATTAATAACGAATGGAATTTGAATTGTTTAAGCAGTAGGTAAGTATATCATTGTCAGTTAAGAATTTTCGCCATATATGACTTTTATAAATGCTACCTACTCTACCCTAAGTACCTTATATTCCTAGGATTTCGATTTACAAATATTCAGAAAGTTTATTACTAAAACTAATATATTCTAGCATTCTTGAGGATAGCTCTGTTTCTTTACAGATTTAGTAATTTTAATTTTTATTTGCAACTTGGGATCAACTTACATGACGATTAAAGTAATTACGAAAATAATTAACTATAAATAGTTAATTGTTCCTATGCGCTCATGATCAACCTATATTCAAAATGGCACGTTATACATTATATCTGAAGTTTTCCATGTGTTCAATTATTTTTTATGCCTCCGTCCGACAACATTAATTTTAGAGACATAATTGACAGCCGGAAAGTGATCCCTTTCCAGCCTAGAACAGGAAACAGAACATGGTATTCTATTAGCTGCTAAATCTGTTGTCATTACTTTGTTAACGAATAATAACCAACAAGAGCCAAATTTTGCAATAATTGTTAAACAAGTTATATTCGTTACAACGAAAAATAACGTGTATCACTCGTCTAGCAAATGCTTTAGCGAGTAGGCATGCCGCAAACCAGGTCTGTGACTTTACACGTACCTGCCAAAATAATTTTCTATGAATAGAGAACTTTAAAGCCAATTATATTTGAATATAAATATCACATTGAAGATGTTACCTTCAGACTCTCTTATTAATTTTTAAAGTTTGGGTAAAATGAAATTTACCGTCTTCTACACATTACAAATACAAAAATCTTACGATTTTAGCAATTGTGTTTACGCTAAATAAGTTACAGATTACTTCGGTTTTTTCTACTATCCCTAACAAGTGGATTTATACGTTGAAATTAGATTCAGAGAATTAAATTTCATGAACTTTACTAAATTACCTGTTATAAGTCTTCGCATTTCTGTTGTTCCGGCGTAAACATAATATTGTTGTGCAGCAACTCTATCCAAAGGTTCTGGCCATACACTCTCCATTGCTTCTGATAGAGTCAATCCCAACGATATCTGTAAGCTTACTTTTAATATAATGTTTAGTTTTCTATATCTACTTACCTCAGATTCTAATATTGAGTATAAAACGTAAACATCCATTTGCGTTTCTACCTCTGCTCCGCTATTTTTAGACAAAAATCTATATAATTTTCGGTTTTCGTCATTGAAATCCCGTACAGCGTTTGAGTTTGTGTAACTATTATACAATTCTGCATATCTAGGGCAATTCGAATATGGGGTACCAAGGAGCTAAGTATTAAGTAACACGATTGTTTTCAAAGTACTTTGTATCTATGTTTAATTATACTTACAAAATCGATTGCAATTGGTTCGTAATCACACGGAATTGGTTGCCATTTTAAATTTCTATTCCAGGTTTGTTCTATTGTAGGTGGATATAATCCAGCCAAAACCAGTTCACAAGACATTCTTGTTCGAACTACATCTGTCGATCTTGCAAATGTAGTGTTGACACCATAAGGTCCTAGGAAGGAACCGTATCTGTTCCTTAATCCCTTTCCAAGAGCAAATTCTTGACCCTTACCTTTCTAAGGATGAATATTAGTTTTAATTTATAGAAACAGTTAAATTAAAATGTTTACATTAGTAAGTTGCCCGTCTGGCGTAATAAATGCTCCATTGGGGTCATTTGGATATGCTTCAGGATTTATAGGATTTCTTGCACCATGTCGAAATAACTACAGTAAAATGCTTTTGTAATTAAAACAATTTTTACTTACTTTGTATCTATGTACGTATAGTATATTGTAAAACAAGTGCTGAAAGTTCGATATTTCCCACGAGTGTGAGCTTGACCCACGAACCGTTAGGCGAGTGGGTTAATACACGATTGTGTGATATCCAATTCAGCATGTGTTATACACTATACTTTCCCGATGACCACCCATATTAGACAATTTTTAAAATTACGTGACAACTTATGTCAATTAAATTTGGATAAGCATCGCCGACTATACTATATTGCTATGTAAGCGTGTGAAATATATTTCACACGACCACGTAATGTCCATTTCACAACAGTTTCGTTCATTTCACAACAGTTTCGTTGCTGTGCGAAATGTATAACTTTCAATGATGGTAACCTATGCGAAATTACTCATTTTCCGTAGTGGTCGTCCGAAAAAATATTTTCATAACTAGAATGGTTCGCATCTAATTTATATGCACAAACATACCCCAAAAAGCAAAACTACCGTACTTTGACTTGCTTCGTCTTGTTCAAGCTCGATACCTTGCACTTTATGGTAAATGGCCACGACTAAACAAAAATATAGTGTACTATATGAAATTAACATGATATCTTATAGTATTTATCGTTCTTAACCAATATAAGCATCTTAGAGGTATTTATACAAATCTAGTTATTTGATGAAACACTTGATAAGCATTTTATTGACAATAAAAGGCGAATCTCTACATCATTGTTACTAATTCATCGCTTAAGCCTCGAACTATCTTAAAAAATGTATCAACAAATAAGTTAATATTATAATTATATAGTTATCTGAAGATTTTATTGTTGACATAAGTAATTTTATAGCAAAAGTGTTTCTTTTGTTTCAATGCTAATACTATTCTAATGAAACAAAGAATTATTATTTTGTAACTACCTATATATTACGTTTGGTTATTTATTGTTCTCGATCACAATAGTTTCATTCTATGGATTCATTTAAAAAGTTTTATATAATATATTTTCTTACAAAAGTTAAAAAGTTATGGTACATTATGTGTGTATTAATTGTACTTAAAGGAATGGGTTGGTTCAGTAATTTTATATTTCAGATTCAGGGGGTTCGTTGTCCTATATCTAGCATTACGGATGACGCTTTGCGCCAACTTGCATTATTCCAGTGCGTTATGCACGTTGGTATCGCATTTTCTTCGTTTTATATTAAAACTGATAATTTCGACTAGGGATTATAGCTCACCGCGTGTGTTCTAACATCTTCACCATCACTCCTGCAGTCCTTTTGCATATATTGTTTGTCAACAAGATCCATTGTGAACAATAATCCATATAACTTTTGTTAAAGCGCTGTACATTCTTAAATCACTGTAGCCACAATTAAAAATTTGAGTACCCCGTCTTAATTAAGTAATATAGTGCTGTGTCCAATTTTGCCAATTAACGGCTATTTACGTAAATTATAATATACCTAAGCGATTTCGCAGCTAAAATACAAAATTATATTAAAGGAATATTATTAAATTTTAAACCTACAATTTAGACGTCATGTACATTTAAAATAAAAACATGCTAACAAATGAATTTACCCGAAGTTATCAAACTATCAAAATTAGTTTATTTAGGTTAATGTCAGCAAATAAAATCCCTAAATGTTAAGATCAAATTAATTTCAAAATTTTAAATACGGTAACTAGGCAGATAAATAATGCAAATTGCTATCATAATCATGTTACATAAGAAAATATTTAGATCGACGCTAAAATAATAAAAATAAGACTGTGGTCCAAACCAAAGAAAATAAATAAAAGATGTCATCCAACGAGGCGTAGAAAGGTTGTTAATGAAGTTTTTCTAAGAAGAAAAGCAAGGTCCATAAGGAAAAACTAAACAAGTTATCTTTTGTTGAACCGCCAAGAAGTCGGGCGTGAAAAAACTCGTTCCGAGAACATAAGGCATTAAAAGAAAATATAAGCAGAATATTATTAAGAAGGATGGAGAATTATTAAGCGAGCGGGAGTATAGAGAGAGAGGAAAATTTGGAAGAAGAAAATAGACAACGGTACAAGATAGATCAGCTTTCAGAAGGATTGGCAGAATAAAAGAACGATAAAATCGAACAGGATACACGTAACACGCTTTTTAAAATTAACTTTTTGGTGAAACTGTTAGTTTAGGGTGCTGTTGTGAATTAGAAACATTAATAAAGATAGTGGTCAGACACCGTTATTGCAATTTCAATTTATGTAATTTGTATGGAAAATTGTTACGACAACAGTAATTTAGATTGGTTTGCAGATATCTAAATATTTAGTTTCAATATTTATTTGAGTTTTGTTAAATAGTTCTGCATAGTTACAAAGTTTAAAGGGTTTGACGTTACATTAATTTTAATAAATATTTGAGTTTTTGTTAATTAATCGCAGTTTTTTTTGTAGTGTCATTATGTGACACTTATGCTAATATAAGCAGAAATTTGATAGTTTCAGGACAAAGACGAGAAGTCTAACGTACTTGCGAACAGCAAAGTTCAAGAATTTAGTATCATTTGATTTGAGAATAAAATAAAATTCCTTAGATAAAAGTTTGTATTTAGAAAAGTCAAAATTGTTTCTTAAAGTACACAAAGCAACGAAAGTTTTGTATAATCTTTATAGAATTGTACGAGTACGCAAACGAGGGCTGCTGAGAACTAAAAGTCAAGGAGTTGATAAGAAGGCGTAACCCTGAGTAATTATTTAGTCGGACAAACTAAAGTACGTTAGTACTTTCAGAAAATTTACTTATCTTTCAGGTTGCGTGCAGTCCGCTAAGCCCGTTACTATGTAACCAGTTAATATAGGTATCGTAGCTGTAACGAAAAGGACGGAAGCATAGCAATAGTTGTAGAAAAATTGTGGTTAATTGAATAATTACCATATCTTAATATAAGCTAAAGCCAAATTTTGCAAGACCACACGAGTTGTACAACATTTTTATACTTATACAATTTCAAAGGTAAGAGGACGCCAAAAGTGAGTTTATGCTTTACTAAATACGTCACTAGTTAAAATATAGTTAACATGTAATAAATATAAGAACGGTACTTAACGGTTAAGTAATCTAAAGGTTTAAGTTTAAAAGCAGGTACTAGTACAAAATTACTTTCTCAAACATTATATAAAAATACCATTTTTAACAGTAAAGCTATTAATAAAAATATCTGCAGCCTTGTAAGAGTGCTCTATACAGGAACCAGCAAAACAGGGATAAGGTGAGAATATGCAAAGGAAAATCCAACTATAACTTTCTTCTAAAGCACATATTTCTCTAAATATTTGCAGTCAGAAAGGAGTTTTCAAACAATGACGAAAATTACGTCTATAACGACAAATGCAGACAATTTTGTAGCGTAGTTTACAGGCATAAAAGTAAGCGTAGGGCTCCTGCTGCTTTCCAAAGTTCAAACGATATCTGTGGCGAGAGGCACAAAGCATAGCTTAAAATAATCGGTCATTCAATCTATGAACAAGTATGTTGTATATACAACATAAATATCGTCGCTGCTCTTGCTTAACCACGTATCTCAAAAAATGGGTAATTTCAGATGCTTGGGATATGTTTTGATTTATCATGACTCTATTGAATGTTAAAACTCGTAATTCAATATCTTATTTTATACGTCATATTATATATACCACGTATCTCAGAAGTCAACGATTTACTCTAGCTAAAACACGTATCGTTTATTAACAGAGTTGTTTTGAAGAGTCATTGCAGTTAAAAATAACCTGATTATAAAGCTTTAATTAAACGTATTAATTGAATAGTAACTGTGTTATTGTTTTGGTGATATTCGCATTAGGTAAGTATATCGATATTGTAACGTTGTAACTCGTTTTATTTCATCGAAAACCAGTAAGAACTTATTAAAGTCTAAGTGAGGTTACCTTTTATTATTGTGTAAATCCTTCATTAAATACTAATAAAGGGTGTTTTTTATAGACTCATAGAACTTTAAATTGAAATAAAACACAGATAAATGGTGCCATGAATTTGGTTTTATTTGAAAGATAATTTTTTGCAATTTTTATTTGAATATGATTTCCGGCATAGGGATGGCTCGGAGGAAGTCTAATCGGGAAGCGCAATTTTCGATCACTTTTTGCAGCAATGTAGGCCGTATATCAGTGATAAGGGGTCAATCGTTTGCGGTTTATCGGCGTAGACCAGAGACTTCACATAGTCTCACAAGAAATAGTCCAACGGTGTTGAATCGTAAGATCTTGGAGGCCAATTCACAGGTCCATTACGCGAAATTATTCGTTCGCCGAACGTTTCCTTCAATAAATCAATTGTGGCACGCGCGGTGTGGCATGTTGCACCGTCTTGTTGAAACCACAGATCCTCTATATTACGAGCACTCAATTGTGGTACAGAAAAGTCGGTTATCATGGCCCTGTAGCGGTCACCATTAACTGTTACGTTCTGGCCGGCATCATTTTTGAAGAAAAATGAACCAACGACTCTACCGGCCTATAAAGCGCACCAAAAAGTGAGTTTTTCAGGAAGCAACTGTGTTTTTACAATGGCACGAGGATTCTGTTCACTCCAAATGCGTCAGTTTTGCTTATTGACGTATCCATTTAACCATAAATGCGCTTTATCGCTGAAAAAAACTTTCTTGTGAAATTTGGAATCAACAGAAACTTTGTTTTGAGCCCATTCACCAAATCAACGGCGAGCTCGGTGGTCGTGCTGCTTCAATACTTGCACGAGTTGAACTTTGTAAGCCTGCGAACCCAAATATTTCCTCAAAATTATCCATAAAGGGGATGCATACAGCTCCAATTGTTGAGCACGATGCCGAGTGAACTAATTTAGGTCTTCCTCGACACTACGCTCTACAGCAGCAATAACTTCTTCGGTACGCACTGTACGATATCTCAAGCGATGTGTGTTATCCTGTAGAGTAAAAGTGGTGCACAAAGGATCCATGGTTGCTCGAATTAATTGCTCTGATGGACGATTATGTTGACCGTAAAATGGACGAAGACCGCGATGGGTTACTCGAACTGAACCATGGTTTTCGTAAAAAATCTGCACAATTTGCAGGCGTTGTTCAGGTGTCAGTCTATTTATGATGAAATGGCAAATCAAACTAAACACAAAACAAGAGGCAGATGTCAAAATGGCGCACATATCAAAAAGTTTTGCCAACTTAAAGTTCTAAACCTCTATAAAAAACATCCTTTATGTTGCGTACAGTGCTTTGCATTATTAGGGAAACTAATTTTCCATACTAATGATAATAAATCATTCAATATTGTTTTACAAAAATTCATTTATCTGGAAAACTTTAATGGAATATTGAGATACGGTGTTTCTACTTTTCCTATACGAGTACCATTTAAAATCACACCTAACCCACATTTTGTATTTTAACTTAAAAAAATAAAGTTTAACTATAATAACAATGTAAATAATACTAATTTAATGATAACGTATTTTCATTTACTTACTTTTATTGTCTTTTTCAGTGAGTGGAATTACAATTAAAGGTTTGCTCGGATAGTATCTGAACCATTAAGCATCGTTCAACAATGGTCCAATGCTCATTGGGAAGACGGTAATATCGACCAGTTCAAATCTTCACAGCAAAATATTGAACTGATATCTTACCCTGTATCAGAATGCATTTCACCAGAAGAATTTGAAGATTCTGGATCGAGTTATATCCCTAATAGTGAAAATTTTTCTGACCCTGAAAATGTAGATTGTTATAAAGCAAGCCCAAAAAGTGGTTCAAAGGAAGCTGCCACGAAAAATACAAAACCAAATGTTCACTTAACAGTAATGGCGATAAAAAGTAAACAGTAAGAGAGCACGAAAGGGACAGGCCAATCCAAATAATTGGAAACGTAATAGAGAACAATCATGGAGATTGCGAGGGGAAGAATATCAAAGTCAGAAGACAAAAAGACAAATGAAATCGCGTAAAATGTTACTACCGTGTACTTCGTCTAAATGCAAGAATTCCCAACAACGAAGATTGTGTCATACAATTTCGGAGGAAGATCGTACTAACTTATTTAATTATTTTTGGAACGAATTAGATTGTAAGTGCCGAAAAGTTTATGTCCGGTCAGTTGTGCATGTTGTAGAAGTTAAACAAAGAATAGTAAAGGGAAAACAGTCTCGAAGAAGTTGTACGTTACAGTATATTATGAAAATTAACATTAATGTTTTACCTGTATCTAAAGGAATGTTTCTCTCTACGTTAGGTTTAAAAGAATGGTCAGTGAGGGATTAGGCTGCATCTAGGTTATCTACAAATAACCTTCCTAGGCATAAACAGTCAACAACAGGTGACAGCAATTTATCAGAGAAGAGAAAGAACGTTAGAGAGTTTTTAAGTAAGCTTCCCAAGTTACCCTCTCATTATTGTCGTTGATTATCAAGTAAAATGTATCTTGAACCACAGTATAATTCATACTCTGATGTGTACAAAGTATACAAGGAACACATTAAGTTAAATGGAAATATTGTCGAAATTGCTTCCAGATGGGTTTTTTCTCAAGGATTACATAAACTAGGCCTTAGTTTGTTTCAAACAAAGAAAGACCAATGTGACCTATGCTTTGCTTATAAATTAAAAAATGTACAAGAAGTTGAATATGAGGCCTACATTTTGGAAAAGAACAGAGCAAAGACCGAAAAAAATTTAGAAAAGGAAAGAGCTCTTTCTGAAAAGGTTTGCGTTTTTACAATTAACCTGCAAGCAATTCAACTCGTTCCGCTTACTAACACTGGCGGTTTGTATTTCAAACAAAAACTGGCATACCGAAACTATACAATTTATGATCTTAGAACGCATAATGTGACCTGTTACATATGACACGAGGGCGAAGGTGGTGTTGGAGCTAATAACTTTGCTTCTTGTTTGATTGATTTTCTTAATAACTGCCTAATAGACGAAGAAAAGAAAAAAGAAATTATAATTTATGCGGACGGTTTTACTGCTCAAAACCGTAATACTGTGCTATCTAAGGCGCTTCAGTATTATAGCACTTTGACTAATACAAAAATATTTAATGAAGGGGCACACGCAATTGGAATGTGATAGTGTTCATGCGACAATAGAGCGAAAGAAAAAGAATAGAGAGCTCTTTTCCCCTGCAAACCCTGTACAACTTATAAAAGAGGCGCGAATATCTCCTCTAGGTTCATATCAAGTGAAATACACTGACCACAAATTTTTTAATGATTACAGCAATATAAAATATTATAATTCCATTCATCCTGGAAAGGTAGTCGGCGAACCATGTGTCACTGATTTTCGATGCGTAAAGTATACTCCAACAGGAATATTTTATAAAATAAATTTTGATGACGAATGAAAACTATTACCACGTAGACTTCAGAATGTTAGATTGGAATCAGAAGGTTGCGTACCAAAACTCTACAATGGATCTGTACCAATTCCTCTTTTAAAATATGAGCATTTGCAGGTACTGAAGCCAACAATTCATAAGGATTATCATCCATTCTACGATAGTCTTCCTCATACCCCATAACTAATATTCTTTATTTTTCATGTATTTTACTTAAGTTCGTTGTCGTATTATATTATAAAACATAGGTTTCATTTTGTTGCTGTACCTATCCACATTAAAAAATAAAATAATATATTATTCAA
Source organism: Phrixothrix hirtus (assembly GCA_024586415.1). Classification (NCBI taxonomy): domain Eukaryota; kingdom Metazoa; phylum Arthropoda; class Insecta; order Coleoptera; family Phengodidae; genus Phrixothrix; species Phrixothrix hirtus. The sequence continues at coordinate 6,156 of JAHWXV010209724.1, read as the reverse complement.
TTATATTAATTTATTAATAATGTTAACAACCAGTATCTCACCATTTGTCTCAAATTTAAAATGTTAACACATATCTAACTCAAATTTCAAATTATTCAAAATCTGTTAATAGAGCAGACCAGACAAAATGGGTATTTAAACGTGATCGAGTTTACAGAAATATTACAGAGGCACAGTTACATTGAAATACTGTTTGTACAATAACTCCTGTAAAATTCATATTTTTGAGATACGTGATTTAGTTAGAGCAGCAACGATATACAGAATAAATGCAAAAAAATTCCTTATTATCTATTAAAGAGCGAGTTGATGTTAAATTACTACAAATAAATAATTAAAATACCTAAAGCGATTGCAATTACAGTATTTTACGTATGTAAGTATGTGTACGCTGTTCGAGAAAATAAACTTCTAAAAGATTGCGTGTTTGTAAAAATACCTAAAATATTAATATTATGTTTATTTTTGTTTTTATTATCCAATATATTCATTGACGTACAGAAACTATTTCCTAGAGGTGTCGCAATTGGTTACTGTAGTTCTAAAAAGAACAATTCATCATTTTCACCGCAAAAGATATCATTTGATTTCCATATAATTATACGGCGTACATAATTTGTTTTCGTTCAAAGCAATATTTAAGAATAAAATTTGTTTATATCTTACAAAATTTTAGGAAAACAAAATGTCGCGATTCTTACTTCTAAAGCTGCCGATGTCAAAACTGGTTCAAACATGTTCAAATTTTTACGGAAGGATTATGATATAAATACAAGAATTTTTTGGAGAATAATATTTTTTCGTATCATGCACCGTTAGCGGGAAAAAATTAAAAATGTTGAAATTTTATCACGAATCTGGCTCTTACTGCTTATAGCAAAAGTCGTCAAAACGACTTCCAATATTTTTACAGGAGCACCAAACCATAAATACAAGCATTTGTTGAAGAATAACATTTTTTCGTATCATGCACCGTTAGCGAGAAAAAAATCGAAAATGACGCAATTTTATCATGAGCCCGGCTCTTGATGCTTATAGCAAAAGTCGTCAAAACGTCTTCAAATTTTTACATGAGAATTACAGTACAAATACAAGCATTCCTTGAAGAATAGCAGTATTTCTTATCATGCACCGTTATCGGGAAAAGAATTAAGTTATTTGAAATGTTGGCAAGTTTAATCGTAGGTATAGTAATATTTTAAATTGTTTCCAGTAAGTAAACAGAAATTCCTTTAAACATTATATAGTGGAAATAAATATAGTGGCATTTATTTTATTTGTGTTGAGGTGATAATTGAAGCTTTATGTATATAAGGTAGAAAAAATGAAATATCCAATTGCAAGAGGCAATACATTGGAAAAGCTACTACAAGAAGGTAAATTTGGCCTACACAGTCTTTTTATTTTTTTTGAACGCGGCTAGATCCAGAAAGGAGAATAAAGGTTGATCGTCATGGTATCGGGGTTTTGGAGGAATATGGCATCGTTCTAACCGCGGCGGGAACTGAATTTATTCCTGTAGTCTGTGATAGGTGTAATTTCCGTTGGAAATGCATCTATCGTCGAGGTCGTAATAGATTTGGTTGGGAATATTATTGCTGTGGCCCTAATCAGTGATCGCGGCGCCACTTATCAACATGTTTCTCTCACGGGGCCGGTTGTGACTTGGGAACAAATAATATAGTAAAATTGAATTATTACTTTAAACACCGTTTTATTGTATTAGCGACTTTCAATGTTCTAGAGTTCGCGAAAGATACTGTAATAGCTTGATATGGCTATTTCAAGGACGTGTACGTCAGGGTAGCCTTGCAATACATGGTACCGCTTGGGAGTCCAAATCTTATCATCCATGTGGACGAGACACATTTCTACAAAAGATAATACCAACGATATCGGCATATAAAGTGGCATCATATATGGTTATTTGGAGCCACAGGCAGATCTATCGGAATGGTTTATGGAATAGTTGCTCGTATCCGTTCTTTGGAAACTCTAATTGTTGATTGCAGTAAATGCCATTCAACCAAACTCCTTTATCAGCTACGATATTTAGAAAGCCTATAATGGTTTTGCTTTGCACTTTTCTGAACATGATGGAGTGAACTACTCAGAATGGTTTCGTTTTCCTATCAAGGATGAAGAACCAGTTTTGGTGGCTCAAGACCATTTTCCGAACATTCTTTAAACAAATCCTTTATAGAATCTCCTCCATGCGCTGTGGTATTATTAAGATATATCCAAAATATCGAGCGAATTAGAGATTGTTGATAGATTTACTGCGTTCGTGCAATGGAGAAGACCTGTTTTATGCATATGTCGGCTAATGGATGTATATGTGACGTTTTCAAGTATATTCTTTGGTCTGCAGGTTTAATAAACTAATTTATAATTTAGCGGCTGGGATGGCTTGTCGTGGTGAGTAGGTTCAGCACGGTAAATCGGCAGTTGCTGGTGGTGCTGATAACTCTGCAGTTCACTCTGAATAAATTAGGGTCGGTGATACTAAAGGAAGATGCTTATATATTAAAATAACGCAATCGGTGAATGTAGTTTCAACTTCTTATATGAAGTGAACTTTTAACTAATTAATTTACGCTGAGCTTATGTAGGTTACTTCGACAGTAAAAATAACACGAGTAAACCTTTCAAAACGTTATTTATTGAGAACAATGGAAAATACCAAATTGAAAGGACATTCCAAGGCATGTTATACATATTTACAGGTTCAATAATTGCATTAGATGACAAAATGAGTTCTTTATATCTTTAGCATGCAATTTCAGTTTAACAGGCACCCAGTGTCGCTTTTGTAAGAACAGAATACGCCCCACTATCCGTAGATCGTATCTTCCTCTATTATGACCTTAGTCTCGTATAGTTCAGTAGCCCTCTAGGAACTTAATTTCGGTAAAGATATCTTGGTCCACTCGTGACCGGTGTCACACGAACGTCAAACAAGATTCGCGGCCTAGCAACGGAATTCCATTTGACGACGTCGTTGATTCCCGTTACAGCAGTGTCCTCATTTTCACAACTAAATCAGCACAAAACTAAGGCGCTCTGTTTATTCTTATGGTCGAGGTTGGACCGCTACTTAGCAACGCATTCAGTATCGGCTGTAAGATCATCGGAATTCGAACAGTACGTCTTCTGCAATTCCAGATCGTCAAACAACGATGGGATCCTCGGCGTGGTGTATTTTAATTTTGATACTCGTGAGTAGATAGGACTGGTTCCTTCTAAACCATCCTCACAACCCCCCGGATTATGCGGCTTTTCGTGTCCGCGAGGAGGATTAATTCGCGGATTTTGGCTTAATTAGCGATTTTATCCGCGTTTTTCGAATGACTTCGCGGTATTTTTCACGGTTTTCGATTAAATTCGGGGTTTTATTCGCGATTTTCGATGAAATTAACAGTATTTTTCGCGGTTTTCGATTAAACTCGCGATAATTTTTCGCCGTTTCAGCAAAGCGCACATGCTACTGTTTTTCTATTAAAATTCCGGCAGCTTACATATATGACATTGACAAAAACTTTGAGTGTAGGTCCCAACCAAATAGGAGTGAGTTATCTTAAGTTTATTCATATCGAGTTATTGTTAATCTGCTTAAATAGAGAAAAATTATAAAGGAATAGAATTTAAGAATTACAGCACATTGTGTAATAAAACTCATGATTTAAAGCGTTGATAAACGGTTTGAATTAAATGTACGTATATTGTTTCTAACATGTAAAAATTAGTATAGAAACAATCTAAGGCCGTTTTAATTAATTTAAAGTCATTAATTGTAATTTCGCAATATTGCACCATAAATAGATTTATAAACGAAGCTCATCACACTGCCTGGTTGTAAATTATTGTAAGACAGTGTACACGGTTATCAATATCGCTTAAAGAAGAGAGAAAGCGATATTTGATAATTCTGTATGAAAGGGCAGCATTTCCTATGCAAAGGAAGTTCTTTGACTGAACACATACCGAGAGGTCTTTCATTGAACGAAAATGTACTACATTAGTATATTAAGCTTTACCTATAAGATTAAGCTATATTTTGTTAAATTAAAAGCGATTTGCTAATTACAAACTACGTAAACCGCTTTCTGTAGAAGTGTTAAAATTTTAATATCAAAACCGTCATCGTAGTCTTGGGCTACGAAAATAGTTCAGTTATCCGTAAGGGTAGTTCTCCCTTGTATCAGGAAGATTGGTTTCGAGGCCGACTGTGTTGCTATGCAGCAAGTGTATTCTGAGAGTAGATAAGATTGGTTCCTTCTAAACCATCCTCCCAACCCCTCGGATTTCGTGGAATTTTCGCGGCTGCGAGGAGGATTAATTCGCAGTTTTCGGCTTAATTAGCGATTTTATTCGCATTTCTCTAATGAGTTCGCGGCACTTTCCGCGGTTTTCGATTAAATTCGGGGTTTTATTCGCGATTTTATTCGCGATTTTCGATAAAATTAGTGGTATTTTTCGAGGTTTTCGATTAAATTCGAGGTTTTCGATTGAATTCGCAAGTTTTATTCGCGGTTTTGATGAAGCGGTTTTCGATTAAATTCGCGATAATTTTTCGCCGTTTTCGATTGAAGTCACGGTTTTATTCGCGGTTTTCGATTAAATTCGCAGTTTTCGATTGAATTCGCAGTTTTATTCGGGGTTTTCGATGAAATTTGGGGTATTTTTCTCAGTTTTCTATTAAATTCGAAAACTTTTTCGCCGTTTTCGATTGAATTCGCGGTTTTAACGGTTTTCGATTGAATTCGCGGTTTTATTCGCAGTTTTTGATATGATCAGCGGCTTCATAGTTTTTCGCGGTTTTAGCAGTTTATTCACGTTTCCATATTTCCATTTTCTGCATGTCCTATCATGTATAAGCTATTGACGTCACAGCTCCGCAGCTATTCGATTTAATTCATAGGTTTACTCATGGTTTCAACTGAATTAGCGGTTTTTACTTAATTTCATGATTTTAACTTAATTCACGTTTAAGCCTAATTTACCCATGTGAAGTATGTATTTATCCGATATATAATTATATCCTCCGTGTTTTTATTCGCACGCTAACTTTAATTAATGTTTTTCACTAATCGGATAAAATTCTCATACATTTTTATGAATCAATGCTAATTTGATTTTCCATATATACATTAACTATGATATTTAATTTTACACCATCATAATATGTCAATTAATAATACATTAAAGCAAACAACTTCAATATCGACCATTATAATTATAGGAAACTACTAGAACATATCTTTAATCAATGCAAATAACTCAAAAATTACCTTAAGCATTATTACATTTTTATGTACGGTTGTCAATTGTGATTAATTATAAGACAATTTATTGTAATACTACATATTCATCTAAATATGCAATAAAAGTGTACAAAAGTTTTATAAGGTATAATTTAAAATAATGCAAGTTTAAAAGATATGTTTATTGTTTCAGATTTTGCATCTCACACTACAGTAGCTGTAACCGCATTTAATCCAGCCCATTCATAAAATTCAGGATTAACATGTGCGTTATTATGTTAGTGTTAGATCATATTAATCTATATTAAATAAATTTTCGAAATTAAATGCATTAAATTACATCACAAATAATTCTTTTAAATTTCCGAGCCACTTAAATTATCCATATTCTAAATTGAATTTTTATTATAGATACGCCGCAATGTTCACTTGTACAAATAGTGCTAAAACGTTCACGCTGAATTATAATTTTAAGCGTCACATGAAGACGTGTACCAGTGATAAATACTGGGCATGTATGATCTGTAATGCAAAGTTTTTACGTCAGGACAACTTGAAAAGCTACATCGTACATCAACGTGCAGCAACCCATATGTGTGGTGAAAGGGTGATCAGAGAAGACGAATTAATGCAACATATAAACGACAAAGTAGTGATACAACAGGGCCACGAGACCAAATCGGACATCGACAATCCGAAAGGCACATGACAAGATGGCCGCCGAGTTGTCTAAGGGGCGTAGCCCTAGGTATTGAAATGGGCGGAAGTCCTAGATGCATAAATGGGGCCCCTGACTCTGCCCCAGCTGCAGGCTCAGCCACGTGTAGGAGCTTAAGTCACGTGACAAGATGGCCGCTATGGCATGGGGCCCAAGATGGCCGTCGAGTTGGTG
>JAHWXV010209627.1:0-11072 GCA_024586415.1 Phrixothrix hirtus | reverse complement strand
GGGTGCATTCAAAAAGGTTGATAATTATAATTTATCCAAACGTATATTAATTAATTTTCATGTATTATACAGAGTGATACAAAAATAAGAAGGCGTTTGACAAAGTGCCGTCTGTTCCTCATTAACAATCAATAGAAGTGAATGTACATCAAGTTAATCATTTATCTGTAGTTGAAAATGTCATGCCAAGCACGAAAAGACGTCTTGGGCCAACTACCGTAAACAGTTCGTGGCAGCTACAACATTAAATGGATGGACCGTTGAAGAAAAGGCAACTGCCTTAATCGTAGCTCTACGTGCGGACGCCGTGGACATTCTACAAACAATACTGGGCGATCTGCAAAATAATTTCAAGTATCTTGCTTCAATAATTCCAAACGGAAATTGTACGGTTAATGAGATTAACATACCCAACGGCTCCAAAATGTTTTACTAAACAAATTGGGATACAAACATTTGTGAACGATCTTGAAGACTCCGAAACACAACAGAAACTTAAATTAGCACCTCTGCGTGACCTTGATAATGCATTGGTTCATGCACTGGAATTTGAAGCGGCAAAATAAATATCGAAGATCCACGTCCGCGTACGTGCAGTCGAAGAAGTGAAAGATGTTGCTGAAAATCTATAAAAAATATTATTGAGACGCAAAAACCAAATGGACGAAAGACACGATGCTAGAAGTGAGGTAAATGGAAACATATACAGAAAAATGTCCACGAGGCTATGGGCAGTTCAGCAAATAATACAAAGCGCCAGGAAAACTAGAATGGATCGATGTGAAGGGACGAATATCGATCTCTGCTAGCCACTTTATTGGAAATGGTAGATTATTGCCTTCACGGGTGCGATTACGTACATCTATAGGAAACCGTGCAACCGTTCATGGTGAAATTATTACAGATATTGACATCAGTTGTAGGAAGTGTAAACATCGCATGCTAGTAGCTGATATTGAGGAACCTATCAAATTGCGTGCATACACAGGTTTGGCTTGTCCTTAGACTTGCATAATGGCATCACACAGTTTGATTAATTAATCTACAGGATGACCACGAAATAAAATTAATCCTAGCAGAAGAAATGACATTACTACCAAGAAGTTATGGGCCAACCGAATGGAAACTTCCGGCTAGGATGCATAGGAATCCTAGAAACCAACATCATAAATATTGGTTGTGGTATTCTATCTAGAAGAGTGTTGATTGAGGGCAAACAAACAACGCCCGTTCTCTTGATGTGGCAATATAACGCGAGGAACTCATTTGAAAGATCAGAAATTAATATAGCCTATCCATTTCTAGAAATAGATGCAGAAAACAAGTTCATCCTACAATTGTGGTAAAATGTCTTGCATTACCATGTTGAATCGGCTAAACTTTGAATAAAACACAGTTTCTGTCTATAAACTAAATTTATCTAAAACCAAGTAATTATTTTATACATATAACACGGATTTAGATTGAGAAACAACGACCAATCAAAATAAAATCATAAAATAAAGTAATAAAACACAATTTGCAAAAATTGATATATTTAATAATTTAATACAGTGAAATTGAAAAAAATACAAATTAAAGAATTTATCAATCGCGCCACTATTTAATTTCCACCCTTTGTTTTAAACAACAAGGCACATCTCTTCTGCATGTAATTAACCAATTTTTCCAATTCCGCCACAGAAACTCAGCGATACCAGGCAACAATCACTGCTTCGATCAATTTAACTTTTTCTGTGGGTTTGCCTTTGGAAATAAAGTTTGATATTCTCTGCCATAGGTTCTCGATTGGATTTAGATCGGGAGATTGCAGGGTCCAGTCGAAACTTTTCACTTTATTAGCAGCGAGCCACGCCTGTGCACTTTTAGCTCTATGTCATAGAGAATTATCGTCTTGGAATATGAACTGCTCTTCACCAAACAAATCTTTTCCACTTCTTAACACTTTAGTTTCTAATGCATTTTTGCATTTGGTTGAATTCATCATACCAGATGCCACATGTAAACGGCCAACATCAGTAGCAGACATGCATCCCTATATCATGATGGAAGTGGAATGTTTTATTGTTGGGAGAATGCAATTTGGTGCAAACTCTTCTGATAGAAATCGCCTAACATATGAATTTGCTGAATGGTTGTTTATAGTGAAGGTGGATTCGTCACTAATAGTAACATTTTCCAATGTTTTGGGGTCCAATTACGATGATTTTTCGCCCAACGCAAGCGAAGTAATCGTTGACGTTCTAATAACAGTGGCTTCTTCCGTGTTCAACGGCCTCTGAGTTCAAAACTTTGAAGCCTCTTCCTCACTGTAGAGTTTCATATGCTTACTCCGGTGGCCTGGGACCACAAGTTGGTTAAATCGGTTAAATTAAGAGTCCGATCAGCCAAAATTGTCCTTCGCAGCATGTTGTCATTTCTGATAAAAGTTTTCGTTGGACGTGCAGTACGATGTCTATCTTCTATTTTTCTCATTTCCTTGTGTTTTTTAATCATCCTTATCAGTGAAGATTGATTAAATTTCACTTTGACAGCGATTTCACGGGGCGATCTTCCCTCTTTGTGGTGAAAAATGATGGCATACCGCACTTCTTCTGACAATTTATTCTGACGCGTTTTCGATCGCATATTAGCAACAGAAATCACTCAAATGCTCTAATTAGGATTTTAACATTTATATAAATGATAAAAGGTAGAAATCTGCCAGAATATTCCCATAATTGGTTTTTATTACATTATTTCTTAATTTTAAGCTCATTATTAAGAGAAATGGGTAATTAGTTCGATTACAAAAGCTAATCAAGAAAATTATGTCTAAACTTTCTAATTAGGTAACTAAATATGTAACTATTAATCTGCAATACAATTCCGGATTAATTTGAATCAATTTGGCACATTTTGATTGAAAATCATAAAAATCATGGGTGATGCAAGACTTTTTACCACCATTGTAGTTGCAATATATTGTTTTAGTAAATGGACCAAATCATATGCTCTACTAAGTCAGAAGGCAGTTTCAGTGGCCGAGACATCGGTAAAAGAACTGTTTAGCCGTTTCGGAATTCTGTTGGAATTACATTCAGACCAAGGAAGAAATTTTGTGTCAACCTTATTTCAAAGTTTCTGGTAGGTATTGAAAATACGCAAGACCAGAACAACTGTTCTTCACCAAGAGTCAAATGGAATGGTGGTACGCATGAATCGAATAATGGAAAAATATTTGTCAAAATTTATCTCAGGCCATCATAACGGTTGGACCAGTTGGACCACTTATAAATGTTCTTGGTGGCATATCGGTTAACTGTAAACGAAACGATAGAATAAATGTATTTTTTAGGTGCGAAATTAGACTACTATGTGATCTAGAGTTTGGCAGCAAGTCTGGAGAGCTAGAAATGCATATGCCTAAGATCTTCGAGAGAAAGTTGACTCAATTCACGAAAGAGTTTGCAATTAAATTTTCAGATTACCAGTGTTCGAATGAATCCCATAATCTGGTTTGTTTGTACCAGCCTTAACGACAACAGGGCATGTCTCCCAAATTGCAAAGATCTTGAGACGATCACTAAAAAGTATTAAAGAGCATTAACGATATAATCTACCGAATAACGAAATGGTCCAGAAGAAAACCCAAAGTGTTTCACATGAATCTGTTAGCCCTATACTCTGGGAGGAATGCAGAACCGGAACACAAAAATGTGAACAAAGGACGAACCATGTTGAATTAGAAAAATTAGGAATCAAATACAGTGAACAGTCATTTACCGCATTTATGTCAACCCATTGGGTACCTCACAAAGCTCGTTTTGGGGTTACCACTGAGGAATACAGAAATCTGTTTGATGTGCGCCTGGCTTATTGTGTCGCTAAAGACATCCGAACGTTCCGTTGCATCACAATCGAGTTTAAAAAGAGAAATGTTGGGGCGTAGAAGAAATATAGCAGCAAGAGCTAGAAATTTTGAAAGACATATCACTAACTACACCGTCAATTGGCTGAAATTCCTGTCATTAATTAAGAAGCAAAACTTAAGGCAAACAATTGAAAATTACGGTAGGTATACATATACAAATATCTGCTGTCAATATCACCTGACGTCTTCACTTCTCCATTTTAATTAGCGAATTAAGTGCACCTAAATACCTAAAATACACTATACTTTTTGCACCACTTCTGATCTGAAACGCAGTTGTTACAACATTCCAAATATTATTGGTTGGCACATGAAATTGCGTATAATTCAAGAACATAACTTTTTCGAATTTGGCTTGGAAAGAGCAAATTTTCTTAAATAATGGTATAGATTCATTATTTGATAACTCCATCTTTAAGTTACTATACAAGAATAAAAGATCATTATGATTGCAAATAAAAACCGCTTTTTAATAAAGTCACCTGACATTTTTACAAACATCCAGTATACATGAAACATCAAGGTCGTTAAAATGATAAAAGTTATAAAAATTTCCTGTTCACAGAAAAACGTGTTACAAACTTTACCGTCATTTCATTAAATTGTATATTATATAAACCTTGGTGTTAACAAATATTCTTATATTTCTATTGTTCAACAATTTAAAAAAATTGGCATAAAAGTTATTTATTTTTATATTTGCCATATTCCTACCTTACTTATATCTTTAATTTGTTAATAGATGGGTTTCATTTATTTTTTATTTATTAAAATAGCATGTACTATTTAAAAAATGTGCGTTATATTTTATTAATTCAGAAATTAACATAATTTAATAAACGGTTAATTTTAACCTTTCTTTTATTTATTAGAACAATACAAGTCAATAGATTAAAATATACCAACTTGACATTAAAGCATGAAAGTAAGCTTCTTACAGCTTTTAGAAATATTAAAATTTAGAAGGCGTTACACTTTTATGAGAGATAATATTAAGCTTTGGCTTATACGGGGTGTCCCAGAATGGATTCTCATCTGCAACGGTGGTAAAGTGAAATAACGTTACTGAATGAAATGCAATCGAACTTATTTAAACGAGCTCGGTTATAATGAAACTTCTCAAAAATGAAAACTTTTAAAATTTCGTTTTCAAATCACGACGAATGCAATTCATATTGTATGTTACATGCGCGATCGATTTTTGTTTTGGCTTTTCTAAAATTTTGCTATAATATTCGGTTCATTACTTCCCACCAAATACGGATTCTATAAAACGAAAAATACTTTGAAGTCGGGCGAAAATTATAATAATTTATGACAAAAAAAAGAATGCTAAAAATGGCATTTGTTAAAATGTGTTGTAAAAATATTAGATGAGTTTACTATGTTATTTTATGCAAACATGAGGAGAAATAAGAAAAACAAATTATTAAGAAATTCAATCAATCCGAGTTGTTTCAAAAACCTTAAACGTCTTCCAGTTAATTACACTGTTAACAAAAACGCTTGAATAGCATTTAGTATTTTAAAAATAAAATAAGAAAATGTGACGTTTAATTCTGTAAAAGTAATCACTTGCTAACGATAAAGATGGCGTCAAGTATTGACGTGGTTTTTCGAATCAAAAGTTGCTGACAACTAAATATTTAATTTTATAAATGTGTTTAAACGGAAAGAAAAGGATATTAGTTTCAAGTTTATGCTAAAGTGAAAAAGATGATATTTATAATTTTTCGAATATTACAATGGTGTTCGACTATATGTACTTATATAACACGTGAACTATTCTGTCTGCATTAAATTCAACAATATGGCATAGGTTTTCAAAATTTTAATATACAGGGCGTCCAAGATATAAAGCACATTATTTAACACACTTGTATCCAGGCTCTTTGTGAATATAAATCTGTAGGAATTTTTAATCTAATTAAACGAATGTTTGTAAATTTTCGCATAAAAGTCCATCATGGATACAGACGTTTATAATCTTTACTATTAAAAAAACATAAACAGCTCTTTATTTTTGTTGACAAAATATATGTTAAATTTATTATTAAAGTACTTTTTCGAGTCAAGGTCGCCAGCTATTTTAATAAAAAGTAATCAAACTTATTTCTTTAAATCATCTAAGTTTGCTTGTATATGGTAAAACACTATTGCTTATTAATTATAATTATTTATGCATTAATTATTATAAACTTATTTGATAAATATTTGAGGTTGACATAAGTTTGATCCACATTAATTTGTATAAACATATTTTTACTGCCTATAAATTACGTAAAATTTTATGATATTTATTTACCGTTTAGGTTTTGAACTACTTTCCCAAAATTTCAATTATACACAACACAAGTGATTGCAAGTATTAATAATTTAAAGATATTCATCAAAAACAATTTAACATCATTAAAGCGACTTTGTAAAAGTTAAAGTTATTTAAATGTTTCCATATTCAATAATACAAATGCATGCACACTAAAAATGATATCTATTAATTAAGAACCATGTTTTTATTTCACTATGCACACTAAAAATGATATCTATTAATTAAAAACCATGTTTTTATTTCAAAGAAATTAAACTGGCACAATTAACACACCACTAGAAATTTTAAGGAAGAAAATAAAACTTATTTTAAACGGTAATTAGCGGGTATTTATAATAGTCAGCTAAGAACATAGTACTCTGAAATCGTATGAGTTACACCGAAGTCGTTCGTTCAGCTTCGGATACTGGTTAAAGATCTATCGTCGACAAACCATTTCTTGTTGAATACAGTAGACAAAGTTAAAAAGCAGGGGCAGGCTGAAAACTTTAATTGCAAAAATTTAAAAAACTATGCAATGTAGACACAGTTTATAAGTGTTTTGTCACACATATTAAGATGTGTCTGCTATTAATTAATGAATTAATACGAAATAAAATCACCAATACGTTAAGCTTCTTCGATGGCGCAGCTATAGTTAACTAAAAGGTTGGAAATGTCGCTATTATTTATTTAATTCGCAGTTTCAGAGTATTTTCATATAAATAAATTTGATATGATACAACACACAACTTGCTCGGTAAATATTGTTTTCAAATTTGCTTAAAACTATATAGAATTACAACAGATTAAAAATCAACAATCAACAATTTATTTTCACCAGCAATGTATTCAGTAGATTTAAAAATATGAGTTAGTAGTATTTGAAATAATTTTTTCTACTAGTTAACATCGAAGTGTGTTATTTACACATCGATTGCAGTGATTGAAATTTCATTTCAATAACTAGTGTGGTTGAAACTGAGGACGCATTACAAAATAGCATGCCATATTCCATTTTTCTATAAAAATCAACGTGGCGCACTGTTTACACAATAAAGTTCTATTTTCAGTGGAAAAAATAGTACGCAACGCGTGAAAGAAGGCATTTCAACTGCTCGAACATTTTTTCATGCAGTTGAATTACAACTTTTCCACTTGTTGCATAATATACTATTAAGTTATATTATAATTACATTATTTTATAAACATAGTAGACTGCATAAGATCAAGCGAACACTGGAAAAGCAAAATCGATATGTACACTTTTGCAAAACGCATAACTTGATATTACATCAGAGCAATGCTATAAAATTGTAACTCAATAAATCGTTGAAATACAAAACGCTATTGGTACCAAGAGCTCTTCTTAATTTATTTCAAAATTATAACTGAAAAATATCCCAAATAACACACAAAACACCAAGGATTTCAATTGAATTTATAGACAAAGGTTTTATACAGTGCGTTAAAAGAGTCTGAAATAAATTCAAAATCTGAATAAGTATGCATTGTCTATTTTATTTCCTTTTGCGCACATTTTGATGTAGAAACTGTACAAATGGCGCTAGTTAAGTTCCATATATGATGTTATCGATAATTTTTCTATATGGTAACGGTATATCTTTTGGTAGAATCTGTATCACGCACCATAATGACGTTACGCAATGAATAACTTGAGGTCGGGTGATTGCATACACTACCAAGCTAATTACAGTGGAGTCGGATATGGGTCGACGATAATACAGCGCCCGAATGCCATAGAGATTAGATAAGTCGAGAGTTGAGATCGCCACTGATTTCAATCACGTTGCTAAGGTTGCTGACCTAAGTTGTATGCAAGTTACTAAATAGTCTTACCTGAAGCAGAAACCAAAATTCTTCTGCAATCTACACAGATAAAGGGACTAAATAACCTAGTTTCGAACGAGTCGGTATAACCCACACAAAGCAGTAAATTAACAGGCGAAAAGTAGCTCGTTTGATTCCCTCTGTATATAAATACGACATTATGATCATTAATGTCTAAGAAGTAGGGCTAAATTGATGTTTTAAATGTAATGGTAAAATTATTTTTCAGTTCACCCGGTACATGACTGAGTAAGAATTAATTACTTTTTAAAATTTCCTAAACACTGATGGCAAATTCAGTAAATGAAACTAAATTAAGGTATGTCATTACTTACTGGCGAGGAAATCGTATGGCTTCCCCTCGTATACCAGACAGTTGATGTCTAGTTAGGTTAATTTTTAACAATACATGTAATAAAACAATTTGTAACATTAACGCATTTATGAGACCATTTAAATGGTATTTGTACAAGTACAGGTGAATGCGCAACACAATGGATCGATCCTTACACTAATTTTCTAAAGGAGATGATAAGACATTCCAAACTGTTATATACTCACACGGGTGAAAAGTAATAAACCCGGAGAATGTTAAGACAGTCTTAGTTTGATAGTTATCTTGTCGTTATCCCTATATAAAGATACAACTCACATTTGAATTTTTCGTTAATTTAATACAGACAATGTTTAGAAGAAAAACTATCAGTTACCAAATCTATAAACCGATAGGTTAAACTATTGGAATTCGATATTTTGAATATAATGTCTAGGTGGTAACAATTACAGTAGCTGAAATCACTAACCAAAAGAAATTACACCCGGATATATAATCTGAATGGCATCTTACTGGTTTTATTTTAAAATGTTTTTTTCCATGAACGTCAGGCAGCATCCACCTGGCTGCTATGGATAAATGAGAGGGGTGCCCACGTCTCCACTCAAACTGATTCCTCACTTTTCCATACCACTTACGTGTATACAATATTACGCCCATTTCATATCAACACTTATTCTATTGTTGAAGTGCTACACTTAATTGATATATAGAAATTTATCATTTTATCTGAATCCTCTTAATTATGTACTATAATTGAAATTTTACCATTAGGTAAGAGTTTGTATAAATCCTCTGTATCTTCCAAAATAAAATGTGCATTTTTGTAAGAAAGTTTATGTGCGTTAATTTTGCATATAAAACTTTTGTTGCTAGAGGCGGTCGTTTTTGAGTTATTCCAGAAAAACTGAAAAAAGCGGATTTTACACTTTACATCCCTCTGCTTAGTATGTTGTTTAAGAGACCGCCTACAACTCTGCCAAGTCTAAAAACCACACAATTATTTTGCCATTTTTACTTTTCGTTACCTGGACTCCCATTTTTCTTTAACAGATCGTCATAATGTGATGCTTAGAACGGGTGGCAAAACGTTATCGATGTTGTTTCGTGTCACTATGTATAATAGTGATCCGAAACTCTAATTTCTCAGCATATATGGTTTATGGTAACTAACTATCAAAATATACACGTTCTAATCGAACGCTCCTTTGTTTTCTTTTATTTTTATTTGTCTTCTAATCGTATATTCAAATTTAAGCTAATGATTAATTTAAGTAGATTAAGTAAACACTTTAGTGGGTCTAAGGTTTATTTAAGCTTCATATTTTATTTTTAATTCCTTAGAGAATCCTTGTTATACCACTAGGAGGCTAACGTTTCGGAATATAATTTAATGTTGTACTCGAAGTAGAAGTTTTATTTGAATTGAAGTCGTCCTTGTACCTTTCTAAGCAAGTTCTATTCAAGGTCTATTATCATTTACCATATGTGTGACCGTATTTCGGGCATTCTCAAAGTCGATGCGAGGCAAGAATCATCGTATTCCAGAATATCTTGTCCTTTATCTTTGCTCTCGCCTTTTCGCCTTTTTAATGATAAAGACTATCAATTTCGTCTTACAACTATCGTAATAGGAATTTTGATTACTTCTTTAGCAACTAAAGACGAGCGCAGAACGCGTGCCAGTTACGTGGTTTCTTAATTCATCATTTTCCTGTCCGAACACCCTGGAAATGTCCAGTTACGCCGAACACAAGACCTAACATTCGGGCTTACCGGTCTCAATCCTCGCAAGGACTAGGCCTGCAACCATGCTTCATCTCATAAGCTTGTCCCCGTAGCCTCCCTGTTCATCTAATTTGTGTCTACTATATAAACGACCCCGGTTTCGTTTAAAATACTTACATACGTTTTTTAATGAAACAAATCGTGTCATTCCGGATCTCTGTAAGTTGAAATTTCAATTTAACTTCAATTTAATTAACTTGCTTCACAACGTAATTGAACCTAATGATAATTATGTAAACGGTAGCTTAATTATTTACCTGAGACTTCCTTAGACACAATCAATGTTCCTGTAAGTTATATTTAGAAATAATTTAATCTCAGATGCAACTGCATTTTTGTTAAAGTCAGATAAAAATCGCCTATTGCGATATTTACGTGTGTATCTGCAGTAGCCGTCATTCAAAATGTAGTTACGCTTTCCTCAAGAAAGATTTAGATTTGTAATAATTAAAGTGTGATACTACTTTAAATAACAAGTTCTCTAAAAGCTTTGTATCATTTTTAATTATCGCGAACAACGTAGTAAAGTTGGAATCATTATTTCGTAATGTGTAGGCAATCCAATCCGTAGCACAACAAAATCTAAAGTTTTGATTTGCGTAAATGCATTTGTCGTGGACTAGCTCGTTTCAGATAGTAACTATATTTTAGAAATTCTTACCGCGCATTCAGTTGACCTCATTCCATCATTTTTATTTGCTTACACCGACTGCGGCTTGAATTATAATTTCTAATTAGCAGTAATTTTATCATTATCACGCAAAGAAGTTTGAATTAGTTAGTAGCTTTATCTCACCCTTTAGTTATAAGTAAAAAGAATGTTTGTTGTAAGGTTAGTCTAAGAAGCCAACGTCCTAGTTAGCGTAGATCTAAAAAAA
>JAHWXV010209625.1:0-13181 GCA_024586415.1 Phrixothrix hirtus | reverse complement strand
TATATATATATATATATATATATATATATATATATATATATATATCGTATGTATCTCAGTAAATATGTGTTTTATGGAAAAATGTTTTCTATACCAGTTGCTTAGTTTTTTTGTTTCACGTTATAGGGCAGTACCAAATAACTATTCTTTAAAAAAACAAAAGCGCAACGAATTACACTTCAATTTTTTTTAATAGAACGGTACCCCTTTATTGTACTTATTTGATAGAGAATTTGTTTCTCTTTTCACTGGTGTAGAACATTGATACACTTGCATAAGGAAAATTTTGATTAAAACGCAAACAAGTGTTTCAAAATTTATTTCAGTGTTTATCAATATTTATTTAAAACAATTTTATAATATCTACACCGTACAGTTCATACTAGATGTTAAAAGTGTCCACCATTTACAGCCTGACAATGATAAAGTCGTCTTCCAAATCCATTTATTGCATTTTGAATCGTTTCTGGTGTGATAGATCTAATTTCTGTTCTTATACGGTCTTTTAGAGTTTCGATATTGTCCGGCATATTGATATAAATCTTAGTTTTGAGATGACCCCACAGAAGAAAATCAAGTGGACTTAAATCTGGCGAGCGAGCTGGCCATTCTACTGCACCTCTTCTGCCTATCCATCTATAAGGGAAAGTATTGTCAAGCAACCGTTGGACATTAATTCCGAAATGAGGAGGGTCCCCGTCTTGTTGCAACCATATTCTGTTATGGGGTACATCTGAATCTAGTTCATTAGGAAATAAAACACTTGTTTGCGTTTTAATCAAAATTTTACTTATGCAATTGTATCAATTTTCTACATAATTGAAAAGAGAAACAAATCCTATATCAAATGTGTACAATAAAGGGGCACCGCTCCATTACAAAAAATTGAAGTGTAATTCGTTGCAATTTTGTTTTTTTTAAAGAATAGTTATTTGGCGTTGCTCTATAACGTGAAACAAAAAACTAAGCAACTGTTATAGAAAACATTTTTCGATAAAATGCATATTTACTGAGATATATATGATATTCCATACTTTTCGGATACAGTGTATATATGGTATCATTTCGACCTCCTGTAATAAAATCGAAATTAGGCATCCACAGTGACTAACCATAGAATATTTCAGTTTGCAGTCATTTCGAACTCCGTACGAACCGTTCGTCAAAAGGAACTTTTTCTGAAATTAAATTATAGACGTTATTTCGAAGGTTTGTAGGCAACTATTTCATTGATTACGCATCAAGACATTCCAGACTACTTTATTTTGGATTTTGTATAGGAGCGTACGTTAAAAATGAATTTTTACAAGAAAGTTGGGGACCGCATTTGAAAGCTTTGTTAAGTAATTATTGCGTGAATTGTGCATCAGGACATTCTCCCGCACTTCATTTTTTATTGTATACATGCGCGTTTGTCAATGTTTTTTTCTAAGAAAAATTAGAAGATTACTTCATAACATTGTTCATCAACTATTGCCTGAATTACGGATCAAAAGATTCTCATTTACTTTTTTACATATAGACGTCTAATGAAAAAGAGAATGTTGTCTCAAAGGTTTGTTAAGTAATAATTGCATCAAGGTAACACCTATACTTTTTGAATAATGATTAACCTATGCACTGAACTGTTCGTCAACTAAGTTTTTTCTGAAAAAGACCGATGACGTTACTGGAAAGCTTTTTTAAGTAACGGTTACACGAACTACGCTTCAGCACAATAACTTCTACTTTCGTTTTAATGAGGATCATTTCCTAAAAGAAAATTGAGGACATTAATGTAAAGTTTTGTTAAGTAACTGTTGCATATATTACGCAGTAGGATATTCTCCTATATCTTATTTTTTATTGTACACATGGGCGTTCGTCAATAATATTGTTCTTTTGGGAAAAATTGAGAACATTATTTCCAAACTATTGTATAAATTGCGCATCAAGAAGTTATGGTCTAATTTGTTTTTGATTTTACACATTGGCGTTTGAAAAAGGTAATTTTTTCTAAGGAAAGTTGACAAAAAGAAATTTTTTCCAAGAAAACTAGAAAACCTCTGTTTTTAAGCGCATTCTTAAGTAGCTATTGCATGATTTACGTAAAAAAACATTTTTATGTACTTTATTATTTGGTTTATTTGTGGGAATATATTAAACAGAGACGTTTTCAATGAAATAGAGTAGGTTATCTCACAATTACATAAAATAAACCAAGACAACTCTTTCACTCTTTGTTTAATCGCTATCCGTATACTCCTATCCGTTTGTCATATTGAATTTTTTTCTGAAAAACGTCGAAGCCGTTACCGGAAAACTTATTTAAGTAATAATTTCACGATTTTTACTTCAATACACTATCCCCTATTGTCTTCTTAATGATTAGTATTATAATAAAAAAAGTTAATGGCGTTATTCATAAGTTTTGTTAAGTAACTATTGCATCAATTACGCAGCAAAATATTATCGCCTGTTGGTTGTCTAATACTTTGTGTTTTTAGACATAGGCGTTTACCAGAAAAGATTTCTTCAAGAAAATAGTTGAGAATACTATTTCACAACTTTGTTCCATAACTATTGCGTGAATTACACATTAGGACATTCTTTTCGACATTATCTTTGATTAAACACATTGGCGTTGGTTAAAAAGAATTTTTTTACAAAAGAGTGGCAGCTATTACCGAAAACCAGTTAAGTAACTATATGCAAATAGGTATTTCAAATTTCTAATTTTTATTAGTTTTATGATGTTATTTATAAATAAATAATGTTAAACTCACCAATGCTTGAGGTTACAAACCCTACTTCAGCATACTTAAAATAAAACATTTGAAAATTTATGGATTAAGTTGAAAAGTTAATAAAATATAAAAAGCTTTTATCCAGTTATTTATTTCATGATTATCTTATAAGTTTAATAGCATTAACAAATAATCCCATAAAACAAATAACGATTAAAAATTTGAAATACCTATTCGCATGTTGAATATTTATAAAGCCTTTTTTCCTACGTTAACTAAATTTGCTAATCACTATTATTAAACCAAAAGTAAAAATAGAACCAACACTCTAAATATTAGCTATTCAATAAATTTATAGTACAATTAGAAATAAATAATTTTAAAAACAATATAGCTTCAAATTATTACTAGAAGCATATTTTTACAGAATTAATTTCATTCATACGCAGCAAAACAAACCGATTATAAGTACAATACTTTGATACTGAATAAATAAAAAAAGTTTTTGTAGTGTAAATGCTCACACATAATTAAATGTACGTCATTGTAGATCCAGATGTGTGATCTATATTTACGCGAAAGTATGTAATCATCTTTACCGGTTAAATCAAAATCTTTTACGGATTTTTCTTACCAAAGAGTCCGTATACACGTGCGTTACATAATGTCTCTCATATGTTGCACACTCTATATTGCACTTATATCCTTTAGTGGAATCCAAAACTTCCCAAACAGCTAAAATTACCTGTTGGTGGATATTAATTATCTTAAACGTGGTAGTATGCCCTAATCCGATATAAAATTACTTATATTTATGCACTGGTTTATAAATTACAAGAGAACTTTTATCAGAGAAAGTGGTATGAAATTAAATGGTAGTAAAATTACTTCTGACTGGGCAAAAAACGCAATGCTGGTACGAGGGTAGCACCGATTTCTCTCTGCAAACTAATAACATAAAATGTTGTATTCAACAATTATTTTTATTGTTGCTTTTCAAAATATTCGCCCCAAACTCAATTCATTCGATAAAACCAGTTATCGTAGCATAAATTCCACTCCTCTTGAGTCACTTCATATATAAGGTCTTTGAAGCTCTCCCCTGTACCTTCTGGGCTTGCAAATCGTGCACCCTGGATTTTATCCTTTAGTCTGGGAAATAAAAAGAAATCTCAAGGTGCCAGGCCCGGACTATATGGCGGATGATCTAGTAATTTTAATCTAGAAGCTTTCAAAAATTTGTTTGTTTGACGTGCAGTGTGACTTGAAGCATTGCCGTGATGAAGGACAATCTCCGATCTAAGGCGTCATAAATGACCCTTTTGAATAACATCTGGCAAAAATACTGTTGTGTACCATTATGCTGTAACCGCACGTTTATTTTCAAGTATGACTGTTGTAATAGATCCTGATTTTGAGAATACATTGGCTACCATTTTCTTTCCAACACTTCGAGATTTCTTCACTTTGACTGAATTAGGTTCTGTTGGAAACACCCATTGAGTCGACTGCCATTTTTATTCTGGTTCAAATGCATATATCCAACTTTAATAACCAGTATTGATGTTGTAAATGGATTTTGACCTACCTCCATCATATTTCTTAAGCGTTTTTTACACCATTCCACTCGGTTTTGTTTTTGTTCCTGTGTTAAATTATGCGGTATCCACCGATAATAAACGACCCTCACACCCAAATGATTATGTAAAATCTTGTTTATTGCAGTCGTGCCAATGTCCAAGCTGCTCCTAATAATCCTACACATGACTCTATTGTCGTTTTGAATCATTCTTCAAATGGCGTCTATATTTGTTTCAGTAACGGCTGATATTAGCTTTCGTTCTCGAAAATTGTCACTAAGTGAAACCCCTTGAAATTTAAATTCGTTATACCAGCTGTAAAACTTCTCTGAGAAGGAGTTTCATCGTCAAATACAGCACGAGATCTTGAAACACTTCGTTTTGGAGTTAAAGAGCTTTTAAGATCATAGTAAGTCATGGCTCTAAAATTTCCTCTTATTAAATAGGTTTTTACTGCAGATCACTCGCTTTGAAATTAGCGTGCAAAATAACTGTTGTAGTTATCAAAACTAAATTATAGCTGTCAAAATAGAAAGCAATAATCATTTGTTTCAATGTATGCTTGATTCTTTTGATTTACTAGGAATATTAGTTTGCAGAAATTATCAGTGCTACCCTCGTATAGAAATGCATCTTAAAACTCAGGAAAAGTTCTGTAAAATATATGTGCGCAATTTATGAAGTATATAAAACTAAAAGACTAGAAAATATTTTTCCAGAGGGCTATTTCTCACAAAAACAGCAATATATAGTCAAAAAATAATACATAAGGCACCATTGTTAAACCAATGTTAATGTGAGAAACAATTTCAAGCCACCTGAGGGTTGCTTGAAATTGTACACAAGTTTTACCTACTAGGAATGCAGGTACTACATTAAGCAGTGTGTTCAGAGTCTATAGAGAAATATTCCAAGTCGGACGCGTCTTGTTTTTTTATATAAACTTGAGCCAGAGTGTGGAAAAATTTATGCGAAATCTGTGTAGGAATATTCATGCATAAACTAAGTTTAAAAGCTCCATCATTACCTTATAAATCAATATTTATTCAAGAAGGTTTAATCGACAAAAAACAAAACTTGTTCAAAGATCAATACCTTTTTAACAAGCAGATATTACGATAAAACTGTTGACAATTTTCTTTTTTCCGTTCCTGTGCCCCGCACATTTTAGTAAGTGTACATTAATTATAAATTTATTATATTAATCTATTGCCATACTAATTTCGTATTAAATCACCCATTAAAAGGCAGCATCTCAATAAAAGTTAAAGCAATTGTTGCCATCATTTCAAAATCAACTGCTCCAGAAAGAACAGATATTAACTTTATGTTCCCAATGCAATGTTTTTTAGTATAGGCCTGAAAAACGATAGGTAAGTGCACATATAAAGTTTAATTTTACTAATTTAGTCGAAAAACGTCCAAGGGTACAGCTATCAAAACTATGAAGACTCTCTTCGCATAACAGTCTTATGGCAAGATTCTGTTACAAATTAAGTTGATTGGGAGATTATCGTAAGTTCAAGGTGGGCACTTACTTCTGCGACACTTCAGGAATCTGCCCCTGGTTTATCTCAAAATATCTCTAATTACATTATAAATGCAAAATCTCGAATGTCAAATTTAAGCAAATTTAAAGTTGACAAAAAACGAATTTAAAAGGTAAAGTACAAAATTTAGCAAATTAAGTAAAAGCATCAAAAATTAGTTTTGACTTCAGTGTTCATCTTTGTGTACTTCTTACAGTTTTACAACATTTTAATTTGATAGAATTACAACACATGTAGTATCTCTACTACTACTATATTCTTCATAGAAAACAACAATACTTGGGCTGATAACTGTTTTGTCGTATTGTATTATGATGCATGCCTTATTTAACTTCTAGTGTCTTCTACTTACTATCTGTGAAACGCCCTGTGCAAAATCAGTCGTGGGTTTATGTACATTCAGACATATAATAATAACTGTATGTTCAAACATAGCTTTTAAAATAAGAGAAGTAAATAAAGGCATCATCTATTAATGTAATTCATCCATTCCTTACTCTGCTGATCTTATGCTAAAAACATTTAGAACTGTAGCTCATGAGTAATTTACATAAATTACACAGTCTTTGCACGTCTTTTAACCTAGAGCTGACACATCTCTATTTGCAGCCATCTCTTTTCTATTTCTTTTTTATTAAGAATATATGGAATGATTGATACTTGCACTTGACGCGTGAAAACTGAATGTAATGAAATGCAATTAATAAATGCATTAATTAATTTTACGTGAATGAAGCGTCAGGAGAATCTGACGCTTTATATGCTTGATCGTTTGCTATTGGATACTATCGTCATTATTATAACAACAATGATGAACAAATCAATAGCAATTAACGTACATTTAAGGAAAATTTTGCCATCAACAACACAGTCAATACCGACCACAGAATTTGTACATCATTGGATCTTTGATTGAAATTGCTTTAAATTCATAATATATACCCAATTAACATTGATTTGTACAAACAATTGAAAATTACCTGAAATATATTAAAGCAAGGATTTTGTATACCATGGTGACTTGCACATAGTGCGCCAATTCGTATATAATTAGGAAATTTAGTTCCACTAGATTCCCAACTATATTAATAACCTCAATATGATAGTCAGTTAAAACACCTAATTACACTAGATCAACATCATTAGTTATTAACTTTTATTTGTATTCGAAAACTCAATGACCTTCAAAAACCATGTTTCAGCTGTATGCATATAAAATATTATATTTTATAATTTATGCGAGTTAGTTATAAATAAATGAATCCAATATACTCTAATATACCAATTATTTGAAATTTCCGAAATTTATTTAAATTTTCCTGTTCAAATAACTAATAGTTAGACAGTCGTAGTGAACGGACGCGTAGTAGTGAGCGCCCGAGTAGAAATTAGTATAGTAAATAATGTAGACATATAAACTAACAACAAATAGATGATCTTTATTTATCTGTGTAGTTTTCATCCGCTAAATAAGTTATTATAGCATTAAGTATAGTTGGATTATATTTTGGACAGAAGGAGTAATGTGAACTTGAACCAGTAATACGACTACTGCTATAGACTGGTAAGCATTTTATAATTACCAGACAATTTAATTTCAAAGTGAAATAATTATTGAAATGTTGAAATGCGGGTCTTGTAATCACAGTGTCTCGAGATATGATGACACGGTAAATTGCTCTTCTATCTATATGCAAACGTTCCACATTACAGGTCAAGGCATAACCATGGAAGAGTCAGGGTATTTTAAAACAGGTGTTTATATAAAGAAGTGGATTTGCAAAGTATGTAAATATAATTCTGCACCAGAACATAGTAAACTAGGCGATGACCTCAAAAATACAAATGAGGTAAACACAAATTATATATTAAACATTCAGGAAATAATTGGTCAAAATATAAAGGATGCGATTGAACTAATCAAAGATCGGGTCATTAAAGCACTAAAAGGTGTAATACTATTGTTACCTGAAAATAATGTTGACTTAATTCGTTTAAGTTCTGAATTAAAATAGGAAGTCAAACGATTGTAATCTGAAATAACAAGCCTACATGAAGTAACCTAGAATGCTGCAATTGTAAACCTACCCAAGTAGGCCAGGAAAATACGCGTATGCAAGCTTGCAATGTTGACGACATAAACATTGCTATTCCATTGAAATTGCCAAGCAAACAACAAAATAAGAAAAAAATATTGCGACAAAACAAAATAAATATGAACTTCCTGCAAAAAGTTCCACGCTAAATTATGCTAATGTTGTAAAAGGCACATAAAATCCTACGAAATGAAACATGAAAAATAATTCTGAAGATCAAAGTGGCCATGTTTATCTGCAGCAAGAAGTTGGAAATGCAGGAAAACTTTAGGAGTTTTCAGTAATTCACAGTTACAAACCACGCAATTCTACTAAAGTAAATAGGAGATCGGCATTAACTACAAATCTAAAAGCGATAATTAGGTATAATCAGCTTTATATATCAAAATTAGATAAGGCTACTAGAATACAAGACATTGCCAACTACTTAAGAAAAATAATTTGAATGATGTCCAATGTGACAAAATAAACTCCAAGGGACCTGATATTTACTCTTCTTTTAGAATAGAAGTCCCAATAGATCAAATAAAAGATATACAGAATCCGCAACTATGACCAGTTATCTTTGGGACATCAAAACAAAAATAGTAACTAGTGAATGCTGAATAACATGCTAAGTATTGTATGTTCTAACATAAAGTGTGTCCGTAACAAAACAAAACTGCTTGAAGGCTTAAGTGAACGTTGGTTAAGTGATATGGAATCAGAACTTTTGAAAATTAGCACGCTGATACCAGCTTCTTGGTTTTCAAGAAAGGCACATATGTACGGAGGTGTAATACAACTACTTAATCTTAATATGTCTTATAAACGTCTTTTCATGGTAGATTATCTGTTTAATTACATTGCCAGTTAGCAGGAGTCCTCCATACAAGTGTCAACCTAATTTCAATTGCTTTTACTAGATCTCCGCTAGGGAATTTAGCTGTATCAGTCAATAACATAAATTGAATCATTAAAATAACTGATTATAAAACAAAAGAAGTGATTATATGAGGTTGATTTTAATGTATGCTTCAACTTTTTCAACTTTTGGATTATATCATCTGATCAATTTTCACAAAAGAAACTTGCAACCATGGATAATGTATCTACAAATATTGTTAACCATCGCATATCTGTGAATTTCTTAGATACTGCTATCTCTGATCACCTTGGTATGTCATTAAATTCAAAATATTCTATCTGTAATAAAAATGAATAACCAGCCATAAAAATTATAAGGCCACTATTACAACAACAACAAAACGTATTTTTTATTGATAGTAGAATTTATATTAATAAAAGAATAAATAAGTTCATCAACACTATATTTTGAAAATTTTATCAAGCTGTTCCATTTAAGAAAATTAAATCGCAAGATGCATCTAAAACGTCTTATAGAGGCTGTTTCACAAATGAGTTATATAAAATGCGACGAACACTTAAGTTTCTGTCTTATATTTACGAACCTCAACCAATGAATGACCCCAAAAATTATTTTATCTAACATTAAGACCCCAATATAAGAATACAATAAAAATAATTAAAACATAGGCCAGTGATAAATTTTTTAAATGCAATAAAAATAACCCTAAGGTGATGTGGAACGTAAACTAAAACCTAAAAATGTTACATCAATATCTCCTGATCTTTTAATACTTACTTCTCTAGTGTTGCAGATAATATCACCAATGCCTTTCCTGCTCCTGAAATAGACCCACTAAGGGTGATGAGACGTGTTCGTAATAACAAGCACATCCTCATTCATTTATGTACCTTTAATAAGAGATGCTTCTCACAAATAAATGGTTTTTATCCTATTTTTTAAGCTTAAATCACGCAAACGCAGCAGAAATTATTTTCTCCCTTAACTCTGAAGATGATACCTCCCTAAATGCCTTTTATTCACAAGATATTATGGAATAGTCATAGTTTATAAGCTAAATTTGACCGACAACCGTGACTATATTGCAAAATGAATAACTGAGAACATTTATATACGTTTTAATTTGGCAAAACATCTATCTACTAAAGTACTTAGAACTGTTTATTATTCCGCCATACAATCCAATATTGAATAGGAAATAATTGTATGGGGTCACTCTAATTCTCTTAGACGGTTACTCGCATTAGAAAGAAAAGTAGTTGGAGTTATTGAATGATTAGGATACAGAGATGACTGCGAGCACTCCTTTTCTGAGCATAACATACGTACGCTGGTATTCCTTTATATATACAAATATCTTGAATTTTTATAAATAATCACGCTATATAAAAAATTAAATAGTTTTCATAACTACGACACAAGAAGTGGTAATTTCTGTCTGAATTATATTCAGGAATACCTAAACCAGAACTGTTGTAAATTATTATTATATGAAATTTTATAATAAATTACCCACACTTCTAAGAAACCGAAGAAACTCAGTTACATAAAGAAATAATAAATTGCGCAAAAATAAAGGTATTATTAATATTATTTATTGACTTACTTCTCTGTACATATTAATTATAGCTATTTAAATATAAATACAGCATATATCATGCATGTAAATATATCACATAATTAGGTTTAATCATTTCAATTTAAGATATAATATAAAATAGTTTAAACCGTGAACCACTTAGATTATGAAGGCTTAAATAGATTATGTTCTAAATGGACTGACCAAAAGGACCCCTCTGACAATATTACAGGTACTAATGATTACAGCTTTTTGCACTTGAATATATAAATTTTTCGGTATTTTCAGAATATCCATACTGCAGTGGAAGTTTTTCGAAATCTCACCTGTGGATCCAAGGATCATCGGAAGTATTTTAAGAAAATTCATCTTTCACTTAGTTTTTATTTCACCAGCAAGAGGGAAGTATTTATTAATTTTTTCCGCAATTGTTTTTTCAATATTAGCGCAAAGTGGTATACCAATATCTATTATGTTCGTTATTTTTTTGATTTCAATGTTAGCACAATGTCTGGAATATTATTATTTAAAGTCCTATTGGTTATAATTTTTCTATTCCAACAAACTTAATCATTTCCACACACTGGTAGTGGCTCATATTTATAGTGTGGCGTATATCTTTGGTCAGTGAGATACAATTTTTTTAGTGCTTGATGTATGATGTTTGCAAGTTTATTGTGACTGTCCAGATATTGTTTATGCGCAAGTATCGAGCATTCAGAAATGGTGTGGTTTGTTTAAAGTTTCTTCTTCTTCTTTATACATCCTACATTCTATATCTATGTTTAGCTCTTTCATTATACGGCTTCTGTAGCTTTTTGTAGCTACTACTTGACCTTGTGTGGCAACCATAAAACCCTGTTTCTTTAAATAGGTTTTTAGTTCGGAGCCAAATTTGCGATGCTACAGTATCAATGCTTTCCTTTTTTGGCGGTTCTATATTTTTACGAAATGGTTTAGTCTTCCAATTATTTTTTATGGTTAAAATCTTTCTTAATGCATTAAATACTTTGTTACTTAAACGCAGCGGTGTAAAACATATCCTGTAACGGTTATTTTCGGACGACCTGTATAAAATAATCACTTTTGGTTAATAATTCAATGTATTTTTATTTATGGAATTATTTCCACAAATTTAGTTTATTTAGAAATGTTTTTAAATTAATTGATACACTCCTATATTTTAAAATAAATATTTCGATTACTTTGTACGAGTCATTTCTATTAATTCTACATTTGAGTCCAAGTTGGTATTGGGGTTTGAATAAACAACGATCTGGAAATCTCCGCAAATAAACTCATGTTTATAACTTGCTTATCGTTTTAAATTTATATATAGAAGATCGTATTTATTCAATTGTCTGTTGTCTGCGATATGGGGACATTCTGGTTAATCTATGGCAGTTGGTTTTAATTAAGGGTTATAATTGTGTTTTTTTGTCGAGAAGGAACCGTTTCTATAACGGGTAAGTTTAATTCATCGCGTTGATGATGTGCATCGTTAATTTCTTTTTTTCTTTGTCGATTTTCAGTTCTTCTTCATCGGCTTGGCAAATCAATATAGTTACTTTGCGGATAAATCAACCCATCGTCTGACTTCCTTGTGGGTCATCAAGATGTCCCAAGGACGTTTGTCTTTATGACATTTATGGTGGAAAGGGACAGTTTAAGTGAGATAAAATCCACCTTTTATTTGATTTCTGTGCAAATGACTTGGTTTAATCATTACTTTGGCTTCGGCATGTAATATTTTGATTTTATTTCGTGCCAATAATTTTTCTAAGTTCATATACGTAATGTTTGTTAATTTTGTGTGGCCAAACGATTTAATTTAGAAGATTCAAAATAAGCTTAATGATTTATTAAGAATAATTGCTATTTTCTTTTTATGAATTTTAATGTATACAATGCAGATTGCGAAGTAGACAATGCGAATCGTTCAATTTAATATAACTGAGGTCACCTTAGTCCGTGCCTTTTTCTTTATGCACCGTCATCACTTTATACATTAAAGTTTTGTTGCTTTTAATATTTAAATATGTGCCGCTTGGCTATCCAAACTAAATAGAGCTTATCTTATTTAACATTAGGTTATTAATTCATTTTATATTTCAGACACTTTATATTTTTATGGGATTTTGCTTTAGCTTAATCATTAGACCATAAATTAGTTAGAGTTGGATTGTTATCAGCCAGATCTATATAAGTAAGTCTTACGTAAGCTTTGCTTTTTTGTGTGAGTAATTTGGTAGTCGCGAATTTACGAGGTCCATTTACGCGTATAGGTGTGCACATCCAACGCGGATTAATTAAATAAATAATTATTGGCTACGTAACAATTTAGCGTTGTTTGCTATGGTCAGTTTAGGCCATTTATAGAGTCATTTTAGGAATACGTAACGCTTAGCTTCCTTTTTTTGTTTATCAACATTAATTTAATCCATTGTCATATTCAGATACTTAAGGTTTAGCAAGATATTTAAAATAATCTTTGATGTAGAACTTATCTTGCACCATATCTTTTTGTACGTTCGTTTATATATACTTTGTTATAGTTGTAAATCGATTAAATAAACTTTTGTTCTAATTTAAGTTACCAGTGAGTTTTTATATGACTGATGATTTGATTCTTTGTTTCTACATTTCTTGCAGATAATTTAATTAGTTCACAAGTAAATAAGATACTTAATGTTTGATTCATTTTGGGTCAATCATTTAATGTTTAGGTTGTTAACTACAAATATGACACCTTTACATTTTGAATAAGACAATACCTATGATA